>JABFEB020000016.1:1410111-1436556 GCA_019775895.2 Stomatorhinus ivindoensis
TGGCCTGACGTCCACTTCTGAGCTATGAAACATCATCATCATCATCATCATGATCAACAGCAACAGCAACAGCAACAGCAACAACAATAATAATAATAATAATAATAATAATAATGTAAAAAGTAATTCTAGATAAGTAACATGACTCATTTTACACATACATTAATTATGAGCTATTATGCTTATGTAAGTGTGTGGTAAGCTTTAAAAATTCAGAGATCTTTCACCTTTTTTTGAATGAACAATTGCTTTTATTTTTTAATGAGTAATTTTGGTTTTTGATTCTTGCAGCAATTACTATGGAGTATACAATAGAGAATGTATGGGTGTGTATGGAGTACATTACGCAGAGTGTATGTACAAGTGTACTGTACAGCATACAGAAATCAATGTAGAGTAAAATATATGCAATGCATGTCGAGTATGGAGCGCCCGTTAGATGAATGTAATGAAATGATTGCTCATATATGGTAACTTAAGATAGAATAGAACTTTATTGATAAAGATAATCCTGTAAGATTTAATTACATATCTATGTAATGTATTTAGCAATTGTTTATAAATTATGTCATTCATTTTTTTGTGTTTTGAATTTCCATATTTTATATATAAATCGAGACACTTGTTTATTGCATAAACCGTGGACACGTGGTTGTAGTAACAGTAAGAGTAAATTTTGTGTGGGTGTGAGTGTGAAGTAATCATAGTGTGTCACTTGGTAGTCTGGGAAAATGAAACAAAAAGCTGTTTTGTTGTAATGAACACATTTTTGACTTTAGAGAATATGAATCACATGTAGACCTACATTGTTTATAAAATGGAAGGAAATGAAGATACTGGCAGAAAGATTAGGAAAGTAAAGTTGCAAAAATCCCTATTGTACAGGCAACTTATTGACATGAACGTATGTGTGTGTCTGTGAGCAGGTATAATTTACCTTATGGGGACACAATGTCCCCACAACGTGATGAATACCCGTTTTTTTTCCCTTATGGTAACCAGTTTCCTGTTCCCCGTAAGAGAAAACTGAATAAAAAAAATCTTTAACTGCAATGAAAAAAATTAAAATGCAAAAACTCTTGTATTTTGTTTGGTTACTTATGGTTATGGTTAGGGCTGGGTAGGGGTTAAGGTTGTCATAGTTAGCGTTAACATTTCTCCCATGGAAATAAATGAGCGGTCCCCATAAAGATATGTTTAGACGGACGTGTGTGTATGTGTTCATTCATCTGCTAGAGTGATTGTGATATTTCTTGAATGTCTGGCCATATGTTTTAATGCTTTTGTGCATTTTGGTTTCGCCAGATACTTAGTACAAGAGAGCTCAGTTGTACATTTTGCGTTTGTGTGTGTGTGCGCGTGCGTTTGTGTGTGTGGTGTGCATTTGTTTACGTTTGAGTCATTTGAGAGACAAAGGAGACAAAAAAAACTGAAAAGAAAGAGAGAGAGCAGTGGGCAGGACACTGTATCATGATGGACAGTTTACTAGCCCAAGGGCACATTATTATTACAAAACCCTGCCACTGTCTTCCACTTGCTGTCTTTGTCCTGCTAGTTGCACTGCAGGCAGGAGTTTATGCATAAGAGTGGGACATCAACGGGCAGCCTAATAACAGATGAGCTTTCCTGGCCGTGTGAGTGAGGAAGTACCCCAAAGACTGATAGGGAAGTAATTAAACAAGCGACACTCGACAGAAGAGGACAAGGCCTGAGCAGCACCCATCAAAGATGCGCATTAAAGAGGCGAGGAAGCACAAATTGGTGTTTAAGGTCACATTTTTTTTTACACAAAAATAAAGATGCGCACTAATTTACGTGAAATTATATTCTTTTAATCGTATGAAGAAAGGAACATCTTAAGTGTCTGCGATTACTTGTTTCATTTTGAGTGGTGAAAAACGTGACTGAAATTATTAGAATGATCGGTTTTTGGTCAAAATGTAGCACAAGCACAAGTCATATCTGGTCAAAAATGCCAAAACAGTCAAAATGGATGTGACTGCATGTAGGCACTCAGAGTCAAATGGCTTTGCAGAGTGCAAAGGTGTCCCACGCAGTACGATATTAATCAGGTCAATAGGGCTTTTAATAAAAGTTAAGGGCGGCAAAAATCAGAAATAAATGCGATTTGGTGTCAGGATGAGGGCGCGCTGTCCCTCTCCGCCGAGAGTGAGGGCTTTCCGGTCGCGAGCCGCTTAGTCTCAGGAGTGAAGCTGAACCGTTTCATCCCAGCCGGATGAGGCAGGTAATTGTATTTTCTGTAAGGATCCTCACCGTGTTATTAATCATAATGAGGGATGTTATAAGCCTTCATACATCACGTCTGACAATGTTTGTGCATAATTTGCATGCACAAATTTTCTTGTTTTTTTCCTTCAATGGTTACAACTCAAGTTAATGTTTGCTTCATTTGCCTGTCATGTCATGCGCGGTTAAATCCCAGGCATGGTTCTTTCCGTTCCCGTCTTCTGGGCGCGTGATCCGTGTGTATGGTGGACGAGGTAGCAGTTGAACCTCAGTGCGTGTGTTTGAGAGCGAGGGTCACGTCAGAGCTCCAAGGTTTTAAATAGCAGAAATGGCCCCATTGAACTGTTTCGAGCAGATACACTCCGGGGTCATATCGTGCCCAAGATATTTTGGCCTAAGAGAAGGCATTAGAGCACAGCTGACTTTATTACTACTAGATTCAAGCTTTGCTTTAGTTCTCTTGCTTGTGGTGATACACATATTTTTTATTTTTTTGTTCCCATTTCTTTTCCTCAGGTTTCCCCCCAGGGAGATCAATGTCATCGGACCGTTTTGCTGGAACACACCATCCTTAAAGGTTTTCGAAAGATTTGTTGTGATTCCTTTTATTAATGATTAATATCATTTAAATGTAACAGTAGGTGTCTTGTTCGGTGACTATGTGGGTTTCACTGAAATCCTATACGATGTTATTTGGGATGTAGGATATGGATTACGACACCATAAGCAAATCAACAGGCAAAGTTTCTGACATATCGCTTCTCAGATCCCCTGTCCGTGGGATGCCTTTCTTTAGTCCTATTACATGCACTTGTTTGGTTGTTTTCAGGTTTACCCTGTTTTTTCTTCTTTACCCCAGACAGACCCTCTAATCGTCATTCACAATCACACAACTTACTATTAACAATCCTGTGTGATACTCTGGTACAGTTTACACCTGGGGTGTGGTGTCCTTTTTACTGAAGACCGTCGGCACCCTGTAGGATCCCTGACAGACCAGTAGGAGGCGCTAGTTCAACAACCGTGACACCTTGTACCTTTTACCTATTTATACCTACCGGGGCAGGAGGCAGCACAACTCCATGCCATCGTTGGTGCTTGACAACTCATTCCAAACCTTGAGCTACAGTGCATGACCTGCACCTAGGAAGGGGGCCCAGCCCATATGAGCTGGATCAGCAAAACCCAAGTATGATTAAATATGGCTTATCGAGCCAGCGCCAGGATTGACACTGAAATTCATTAGCCGAGACGGAGGAATTGGATGAATAAACAGTGGCAGCTTGGACCTAGAGTTGGGAAAGATGGATCTGACATGACCAATCTGCATCCTTGAAGTGTGTAACCTGCTTATCGCCATAATGTTGCGCTGCTTATTCCTATTTCCCCCAGAGACCTCTGACATAATGCTTCAATTTATATTCTCCCACCAAATGAAATCATTTCAATGTCAGTACCGTCCTCTCTAATCTAATGGGGGATTGGAGAGCAATAACATTTCAGCAAACCTCCACAAAAGAGATTTTATTCGTAACTCAATGTGCTGTCTGGATTTATCAAGCATGCGATGCAGAGGAGGGGCTCTCACCGCGGGGGGGGGAAATTGATTACTTTGACAGGAGGCTAACAGGAATCCAACTTTCTCCACTCCACGATTTGAGATGATTTCGAAGGGCGACGCACTCATCACAACGGCGAAATGAGCGACGGAGAAAGTCGGGGACCCTAGTACTGCTGGCGCTTTCACAGCTGATCACTACGCTGACCGTGTAAGCTACTAGTGCGATGATAATGCGTTGACGTTGACTTACAAAAACATACGAAGTGTCAACTGAACCCTCCATGAAAACCGCATCCTGCAGCAACTTCCAGTGCCAACAGAGAGCAATAAAAATGTTTGCGTTTCAGTCCCAGTCTGACATTAGGCCAGTTTCTCTCAATCTGGTCCTTGGGGAAACATAGTCGGTCCACGTTTTCGCTCCCTCGGAGCTCCTGAAACGAGCAAAAACATGGACTGTCTGTGACTCCCCTCAGACTGGATTAGGAATCTCAGTATTAGGATGTCACAGGCCTCAACAGACCTCAAGTGTGATCATTCTTCTTCAAGATCTTTAATTGTACTTTTTCTGGAGCTCAAAACAGTGTGTTGTATACATATTCATTTTTTTCAGTTTCATTTGTTTGGATTCATTATTTGCCTGGAATTACCCATAGAAAATGAGCGGCGAAAGCGAACGACCGACAATAAACAATGATTTGGGATCAGTCGTTAGCCGATTTTTTTAAATACAGAAAAGCCTTAGAGAGGAAATTTATTACAGTTTCGTTTACAACCTGCAGGCCCGATCTTATAATTCCAAAATTCAGTTTAATTTAACAAATAGGCGAAGACTATGTCTTCTAATGGTTTAATAAAAGTTCCTTACTCTGCTAGGGCAGACAAAATGTAACTGTTTTATTACAACCCAGTGGCTCTCTGTGAAACTGGTTGAATTGATCTGATCAGTCTTTCTCTAAGTTCATCTCAGGGAGAAAAAACAAAGGTGCTCGCTGTCGTCTCTGTGGTTATTTCTGCCCTTTAGGAACGGACGGTGCAGATTAATTTCTTAAGGCAAAGCCAGTTCTTTCGCTTCTTTGTAATTAAGAGCATCCAAATAAACTCCCAGCTCACTCTGCAGCCTAACAGTGGGAAAGGACCAAATAAAAGAGATAATGAAGAAATGATTGCGATTTGGAGGGGGAAAAAAGAGAGAGAAGGAGGCTATCTGCTGGAAGGGCCGCAAGCCCACTTTGCAGAGAGATGTGTGGGTGCTTCCTGGAGAGACGGCAAAGGAAGAAGACACTGCCAAAGCCTTCATTTATTATACTAAGCAGCCGGCCCATATTCCAACTAAGAGACCGTCCTTTAAATTTGATAGCATAAATGGAGGAATAGCACTCTGCCAGTTTGACTGAACAAGGCCCTGAAGACACTATTTGACTCTTCTCTATGGTGTGATGTTTGACTCATATGCAATTCAACTTATATTTAGATGATATTTTGCACTCAAAAGGACAGGTTACTGGAACGCTAAAAACAGAAGGTGAAATCCATCCATAAACCATAATTCATATTTTAGAAACTTGACCAAACTTAATTAAAGCATTAAAAGTCTGTTCAGAGGCCTTCTTCTTCCTGCGTTCCGTAATGTCGATTTTATCCCACAGGGTTTAGACAAATATTGCTGTAGCCTTAGCTTCTAGCTCTGGATTCATGTGGTTAGGATTATACAAGTAGGGAGAAAATACTATTGGGCTCTTCACATCACTAACCTTACAAATGTCACAGAGAGTATGTGAAACACAGTGTTTCTGGGAAGACAGCCAGCATCATCATGTAATGTCGCACTAGGCGTTTATGTTTTCAACGACAAAACAAATGGACAGGCTTTAAGTGACTCTGTTTGTGTTAAGTTCATTAGCGAGGGTCTAAGGGTCTGTTCTCCTCGTGACATCACGAGGGGGCTCACAGGAAGCAGTCTAACACATCACCCTCTGCATGCTCTCTCTGCTGAACACATCACCCTCTGCACGCTCTCTCTGCTGAACACATCACCCTCTGCATGCTCTCTCTGCTGAACACATCACCCTCTGCTGCACACATCACCCTCTGCATGCTCTCTCTGCTGAACACATCACCCTCTGCATGCTCTCTCTGCTGAACACATCACCCTCTGCATGCTCTCTCTGCTGCACACATCACCCTCTGCATGCGCTCTCTACTCAAGTCCTGTGTTTCCTGGGTGAGCAAAGTCAGAGACGTCACATTTATTGGGCTGTTCTTGTTTTACAGAAATAGAATCGGTTTATTTATCGCCTAGCAGTTTTACGTACTTTGGAGTATCGTGCAAAATAAGGAAAGAGTTCAAGATGCGTAATATATTTAATTATTATTAATTTATAGTATAATTTATAATTTAATTGATGAATATTATTTTCTAATACATCAGATTGCACTTAGCTTTGTTACTGGTGTATTATATTAAAAAGGCGATTTCCCATAATTCTTCTCGGTAATAACGTAACAACTCACATAGTTGCTCCAATAAAACTAAACAGACTGTTTCTTTATGATAAAAAATATTTTTAAATTATGAAAATTTAATTTTTCTGAATTTATTAAATTTAATTCAAATTCAATGCAATTCAATTAAAAAAACATTACTTACTGCTTTATCGGCAATAGACAATATATCTACAAAATTATATCTACGTATATGGAAATATTATGCAAGGGAAAAATGATTAAAGAAAATTAAATATAGCTGTTTTCTAGATCTGGAAACATTTCTTTTTTTAAATCGTATCGTATTTCACCCGGTTCGTCCAATGTTTCTGTCTGCCGTCTGAGTTTATTAACTAACTCACCCGGCGTGTAAGATGACTCACTTGGTCCTGTTCAGATCCTTTGTGACAGCGCTGCTCTCTGCTTTGCGTCCAGACTAAAGGGTTTCGCTAAAGAGATGAAAGTTTGTTGAATTCCGCTGCAAAGCTGTCTCACGTTACCGGAGAGGTCAAATCACTCAGAATGAGGGCCGGGCGATGGCTGCTGGACGCTGCATTGCTGTTAAAACACAGGACATTCTCCTCTACACCCATACTTTCCCGCTACCTTACATTTAACAAATTCACCTTTTCTCGTTTTCTATTAAAGTTGTTTAAACGGACTGTTAAAACAGCTCAGTTAATAATAACACTTATTTTAATTGTTCAATCAATGCCATTCAATGCAGAGAAAGCCCTCAAGATCACTATACATTTTAGACAGTTATAATACCGACAGGGACAGTTTAAAATCCTCAGCGAAAACCCCTAGTTCACTTTGTAAGGTGCTTTTGCAACTAAAATATAATAAGCCTCAAATGAGAATCATAACAATGTGTAACACAATGTTAAAGGTACTATCATGGCAAACATGGGCTGACAATTTAACAGGGACCTGAATCGTAAGTGAGAGTTACTTATATTTAACCACCAGCCTTGTCTTGTTATTAACGTTAACGTGTGGCGAGCCGGACCATAGATTTTTAGATTTATATAAACCTGCAGGAACTTACTCCTGTCTGCCCAAGCGTATTAGCTGTATAGGCTACTTACTCATTATTTAAGATTGTATGTAGAATTTTTATTTATAGTGGTAATAGTGATCTAGAACAGAGTGATGGAAGTTTGTGAATAGTACCAAATAATTCTGACGAGTCTGGCAGGTGTGAGCAGTATCAGCGCTGCTGAGACGAGCCAGCTGCTCTCAGATCAGTGCCAGCCGTGAACGATACATGCGATAGATCGGAGCATTATTGCAACGGTGCTACGTCGAGTTTTTGCCGGTGATTCTTCCCAGAGGAGCCCTCGGAGAGACCCGCTGGTCGCCGGGAGGAGGATCAGTGTCCCAAAGAGCGGTAACTTACGGGAAACCGGATCTCCCACATCTGTGGCCGGTCTCCATGCCCGAAATTCCAGGCTACTGTAACTGGAGGACCCGCTGTTCAATGCCAGTGCACCCTCGTTCTCCATAAAAATGTCAGGAAAAGAAATATCGGGATTAGCGCGGATGAAACGCTCGGCATTTCAACAGGCATCTGTGAGGGACTCTCCCTCCCTCCTCACCCAGAAGGAAAAGACATTAGTTCCCAAAACAAGCAAATTCATTCAGAAATTTCTTTTACATACAGACAAGTAAATCTGTGGTAAATACTTATTTTAGCGTTTTATATGGCTTACTTTTAAACCTTTAATTAGCGTTTTGATCTCAAGGAATCACGTGAAATTCAATTATGTACTAAACGAGAGGAACAACGTCTTAGACACAGAACCGGTTCCAAAAATGAGTTCTGGCATATCCATCATTTTGGATTGGCCACAGATAAGCAAACTGGAGGATGTGGTAAAAAAAAAAAAAATATATATATATAATGAACAAACGGAGCTCATGTAGTCCGAGGCTCTGCTGAGTCCTGCACAGGGGGCTGGATTTGGTCAGTCATCATGTGGAACTATCTTGCAGGGGGGGGCAGTTCAGGTGTGAGCTCAAGTTATGTAATGGCTCTGGGGAGGGTCTGGAGACTGTCTGCCCCATCAGACTGGCCAGGCCCTGCACTCCCGCCCTACTTTGTTTCCTTGCCGATCTTGCAAGCCTCAGCGTGATTGCAGAAATTAAAACGATTGAACCTCAAGCTGTAACAAATTTATTTATATGGAGGACAAATATGTCTTTAAAACCCATTAGCTGTAAAGGTATACCATATGTAGTAAAAAAGATTTATGTGTCTCTAAGCTCATAAGTGTGTATTGAGGTTTTTTTCTGGTTTGTTATTGGCTCACACGTGTCACATGGTTACCGCCCATAGTGCAAGGCCTGTGCAGGTCACTTCAAAGGAGCCCCCCACCATTGTGCCACATCTGTGCGACTTGGGTGTTTTTGCGGAGGTGTCACTCGAGCATTACCTTCAGCGCACATGTTCGGAGGGATCGCAGGTGTTCTGGAAAGAGCAAGTTCAGGCCCAGAGGAAAGTAAATCCCTCCAGAGCCTGAATGTAACCTGATTCTGCCGGGCTCGTGGTTGCGGCGACGTCGTGACGATGAAAGGCACCAGCTCCACGCCCCACTCGCGACCTGGCCACGCCCCACTCACATCATGGCCACGCCCACTCGGGTCTCTACCACGCCCAACATGCAACCTGGCCACTCCCCACTCACATCATGACCACGCCCCCACTCATGACCTGGCCTAGCCCCCCCTTGTCGGGCTGCTAGGTCCTCCTGGACACCGGATGAGCTTTCCTTCATCATTGGTGGCTCAGACAGAGGACGGAAAGGGAGGGAGACAGGAGCTGGGGGGTTTAGGGGGGCTCTTAACCTGGCATCCTAGAGATTAATTTTTAATTCTCAGGTTGAAACATTGAAGGAAATAATTGACTTTGAAATAATTTAGTTGTTTGTAAAATTGACAACAAAAGTGATCTTATCATAAAAATATTAGAAAACTGAGCAGATTTTAAAAATTCAAAAGTAAAGTGGACAGCCACTGACTTTGAAATAATTGTTTATAAAATTGACAACATAATTTGACTCCCTGCATGATAAAATGCTTGAAATTTGAATAGATTTTTTAAGAATTCAAAAAAAAGTGGACAGCTAAATTTTCTGCTCTGCAAACAATATTTGAATTGTTTCTACAAACGTTGTTCTTACAGAAATGTGCTGCACCCAAAAGAGAGATTCAGAATCACATGTGAAGAAGTCGTGGGGGGGGTCTGCAAAAGATCAATATTTCAGAATGAATAACAGTTGTGAGAAGAAGTGGTTGAGATCTTATGCTGAATTCCCCAGTGATATGTGTGGCAAAAAAGAGAAAATTTTGGAAGACCCTGCAGAGATCTATTTTTTAGATCCAAATCTTTGTGTAAAATATTCAGGTCTGGAAAAAGACAGAGGTCCCAGTACAATTTTCATTCTCCCTTGAGACAATATGATTTCTAGAGGAGGAAGGCTTTATTCATTTATTATTCAGTGGCACCCGTTAAATCCAAAATATTGACTAATCCTTCCGATGAGATAGCGTAAAATCAGCAGAGAAGCGGGTCGTCTTTGGCTGAGGCCGACAAGCCCTTGGCAGCGAGTGTGGCTGTTAATCCAAGAAGCTTTATCAAGATAAGTTACAGCTTTGATTTAATTCCAGGCAGCGTAAATCCAAGAATTTCTTTTGACAAAAAAAAAAACATGCCATCAATGAAGACTGAAGGCAATGGAATCCAACCAAATCCATTCCGGGCCAGGCTAACAAACCAGGCGGTCTCATGCATGTCGGACAATAGTTCGGGTTTCATAATTTCGCGTCTATGCTAGCTACCCTTTAAGCAAGCAGAGCGATTAATGAGGCTTCAGGCACCTCCAGCAGATCTTAACCTAATTTTACGTTGCTTAAAGAGCGGATGTGGAGCGGGTAAGTAGCTATGATAGATGAACGGCCTGCAGTAATCCCACCCCCACTACCAGCACCTTTGCCTTCGGGGATGCTGTGGTGTCGATTACCCCCCGCCCCATGATATCACAGACACAGACGTCGTGTTCCTGTCGCCTCTAAGTGAGATCCGTGTCTCCAGCATCAATAATACATGGCCCCGGTTGTTCGGGCCTGGGTTTTGAGTAAGCATGTGTGTCTGGATGAGTGCAGCAATTAAAGTAGCTTTACTTAGGGGGGGCAGGGGGTACCGTGTGGCCTTGAGGCATGGAGCATCCTGAGCTGCACCGTGATGACCCCCCCCCCCCCCACGGAGTGGCAGGTGGTGTGGTAAACAATGGTGGTGGGGGGGGGTCTACGGGGACATCCATCAGGAGAGTGACATCGGCCTCCCCCTGACATCGCGATGCTGATGTCATTGACACCGCGAGAACGATCTGTCACATTTATGAAATAAAACGACATGAGCAGGCACCGCTTAAAAAGGCCAACATTTAAAATATATATATATATATATATTTGTAAACATCTTGAAAATGTATATAACCTATAGGATCTGTCATCCATCCAGGCTCCTTAATCATGTATCCAGGGCAGAGTCACACAGAGGTCATCGCAGAAAGGTGCTAGGATGTGATGACCTGTAATGACCTGTAATGACCTGTAATGACCTGTAACAGCCAGTGGCCACTTACTTTGGTTCATAGTTTCTCATTTTCTTACTGTAAATGGAAAAGCAGTCCATTAAACTCATATATTTACATTTATGTAGTAGATCCTTTTATGCAAAGTCACAAACAATTGAGAATGGAGGACCAGCTGATCCCTGGAGTACCTGGGGGGAGGGGTTAAGGATCTTGTTCAAGGGCACAACAGTGGCATCACTCTGCTGGCCGAGGGATTTGAATCAGGACCCCCCCTGATCTCCGGCACAGATTCCAGACCTGCAGAACCTTGGGCTGCCCCCAGTGAAGCACCTCCTACAGTTGGAGTTGGAAGTCGCACAATGGGGGTCCCATGGAGGGGGCCTGTTCTCGGTGAATTGTGTCGGATTTCCCATGATCGACTGAGCATTCAATAAAATTTTACAGTGCACGCCCTGCTGTGATTGGTCTGGGGGGCAGGATGCCCCCCCCCCCCATCTATACGTTATTGCTGATCTATCTGTGTGCCCGGCTGGTACCTTCCTGACCCAGCAGCTATGTCATCAGCAATCAAGTCCAGCAGCTCAGTGCGGTAGATAGAGACGAACTCCAACGCACTGCGTGCAAATCGCTCCCCATTAAGTATAAAAAAAGTGTAAATGCTTTATGCGCTATTATACACTAAGATATAGATTATACTCCATCATCTTTAATGCTGCTTTCCATTCACTGGCTTTCCGCAATCTCAATTTAGAATGATAATTGATAATTACCCCAGTGGCTTAATTAGCATTATAATAATTGTGTGCTTAAAATTCAAACAAGCAGCTATAAAAGTGAAGTGCAAATGCCTTGTAAAACAAGACGACGGCGATTGTTTTGTCTCTGTCATAAAAGTGATTGGGTTATCAAGAATTTCAAGCCACTTCCCCCACCCCCAGCCCCCCGCCCATCCTTATTAGATGCTTAGATTGAACAAGAGCTGTGTGCTAGAAATTGGGCTTAATTTGCATAGCATCACATCTCAGGACTTCTGTGAACGTTTAATCTTTGAGATGAGTGAAGGCCTACAAACAGATCCCTCAGGGTTGCCGATGATGACGGCAGGACCATCAAAATGGCCCTGATATTGCATTAGAAGAGACAGTTTGTGCCCGGAATGAGAAGGTACTGAGATAGTAGATCTGTTATTTCTGCAGTGTTATATAAATTTAATTTGCGAAACTGTTCATCCAGCGGAGATGGTGGCGATTCTGAGAAATCTATGAGAAAACGCAGATCCTGCGGCAAGACGCCGGCCAGCCAGCCGTCTGTCATAAGGAAATTAATGCACCGGCACTGAATCATTAAATCAATTCTCACTACTCTTATATTTTCAATTGCAAGTGTAATTTATTCGTGTATGTTAATTGCACAGGACCAGATATGGGATTTACTTTTTCCATGTTATTGAAAATTATCATTATCATTTTATTTATTTTTTTTATTTTTCGCTGCAGGGGTCTTCAGAAAAACAATATGAAAGGAAAAAAAAAAGCAAAATTTAAGTTGCCAGCTGGGCAATTCATTTAGGGGAAGCGGGAAAAAAGTGCCAGACCAATGAAGCTGTGCGTCAGTCCGAAAGAATGGACCCCCCTCCGATTCCAGCCACTTCATAGTAGAGGGACTGACCAAATTCCAGCACCATCTGCTACAGAGTTACCTAAACACTGGGGTTTGACCTTTAGGAACGTACAGTGTAACCTGCATAATATCAAATCATTAAATGGTGGGGGCGAGGCCCCTGCATAAATCACACTGACATCTGGTGGCGTTACCCTGAGACCCAGAGAACCATTATGCCACTCTGTGCTTTACTGCTGGTCCCAGGTACTCGTGCCACACGGACCTCAGAGATGCTCGTCGTCCAACAAGGTACCGACGCTTCTTATTTGTCATCGGTTACTCTGTGTCACTCCGGAATCATCTGTTTTTCCATGCCACACCGGCTGACATTGCTTGGGGTAATAGTCAAGCATTTAATTATATAAAAAAGTTATTGTGAAATATTTTCACCAAAAGGCATGTATTTTTGTTCTGTTTTTTTTCAATTTATACTTTAGCACATGACAAGAAATAATAGCCTATTCCTTATTAATATTTATGCTATGCTAACCCCTGTGGAATACCTTCTGGCTCCATAATAATGAACATACATTGTATCCATGGCATTCTTTTTGAGAATATGTCTAATGCGCTGAAAACGTCTTATGTTTAAATAAAATTGTTCTGAATTCTTTAATCCCATGACCTGATCATAATAAGCAATTTGAAGATGGATGGATGGTGTAACATTTTCAAAGTACTTTCAATACTTATTGAACATTTTTTAAGAGTTTAATGGAGAGTCTGTTCAGTTCCCAGACTGTTTTCCACTTATAGTAAGAATTTCAAAAAACAAAATCAAACAAAAGAACCAAAATCCTATTCACAGTTTTATTATAATTTCTTTAAATGTCCTGTAACATGCTACAGGTAGCCACTGTGTTAGGTAATCCACAGTGTTCGGTAATCCACGGTGTCAGGTGATCCGTGGTGTTCGGTAATCCACTGAGTATTTTTGAACGTCTTTTTACTCATTATCTATGAAGCAACAGTTTTAGTAGTACAAAACTGGCTGAATTTGAATACATATTTTAAATTTTATTTTTAGGGTTCATCTTATTTCATCATAACAATCATTGACCATAACAACTGTGTAACTATGCAACTTATACTTACTACTGATTAGAACAATAATATTATATATGATATGTATTGTATTGTTCGGAAACAATTCAGTTAATTTCTGTGACATATGTTTTTCTTATGCTGGAGTCGTACCCTGTTCAGCATTTCATCCTAGTTCCCTGTATGCCGAAATCTCTCCACGAGCTTCTACTGAACAAGGAGTTATGGATGGTTGGGTAGCAGGACATATTTCTCCTATGCACACCTCTGTCTGTCACCCGCACCCATAAGTGCCATTTCATCATTGTGCTTTGATTGTTTTATGCTATGTGTACCTCTTTAATATGCATTAATAGCCATTACCTCAGCAGTTAATTGTGCTCCATTTCAAATTCTCAGAACTTCTGGCAATATCCAAAGTGACACTCATGAGTGAGCTGGGAGGGGGAGGGGGGATCAAGTCATTATCTATAACTTCATTATCCATCATGTCCTATTAAAATGGCAACAGCAAAGACTATCCGATACAGTGTGTAACTGATTCTTTGTCTCCCTGTAGTGTCATAGTGTCATAGTGGCTAATTTTCTCCACATCTAAACAATGCAATAAAAGACAAGTAGTGATTAAGCAGGCTTTAGCACCAACTAATTAAAGTACCATAATAATAACAGCAGCTGGAAGCAATGCATCTTGGGAAATCTGCTTGTAATCGTTCTCTTGTTTTTCCTCAGTTTCATTTCCTATTGGAGCTAATAGCTTGTTGTTTTATCTTTATCTACATAATTTGCCAGAAAATGTGCAATACAGGTAATAAAAAACATACCGCTATAACTGAGAGATAAACAGTGGGTCGTGTGTTGCATCATTCCCAGAATTACTTGAGGTAATACGACCAAATGCACACCGAAAACAAATTCTGCTAGCTAATTGCACTTTAATTTTTAACCGAGACATACCAGCTTGAGGTTTTAGCTTGGAAAATGAATTAATTCACTAAGCCTGCAAAAACGAGAAGTCACACTAACGT
Organism: Stomatorhinus ivindoensis; assembly: GCA_019775895.2. NCBI lineage: Eukaryota > Metazoa > Chordata > Actinopteri > Osteoglossiformes > Mormyridae > Stomatorhinus > Stomatorhinus ivindoensis. Next base: position 1,424,739 of record JABFEB020000016.1, read on the forward strand.
AAGACATCATCAGTCATTTGAAGGTGACCAAAGTTGCCTCTGTGTTGCACAAGAAAAGCAACGAGTAGATGCTTCAATGAGTAACTGTTATATTTTTTATTTAAATGCATGTTAAACCAGCATGGTAATACCATACGAAGTCAAGTAATTCAAGCTGATCACTGGAGAGGCGCGTCTCTAACTCTTCGTAGGCCAGTTTAGGTGTCCATTAGCTGCTTTTACTTCCCAGCAGGCGACAGGGCAGAATAAGATCAACAGAAAGCCTGAATATGTTTGTTTGGCCATTTCCAGGCTGTGCTGCGCGTCTGACTGATGTGTCCAGCTGGCTGCTATCTGCTGCTAAATTCAACTGTTCGATAGATACATGCTGCAGGTATTGATCCGTCCGGGTATTTTCGGTCTGGGGGCAGCTGCTCATGTTTCCCCCACCAACAGGCTGGCGGGTCCCATCCATGGAAATGTCTAATGTTGATGAGAAGACCAGGGGAGTGTGGCGAACACCAATAAATTACACATTATAATAAATCTCCATTTTACATAATAAAATAGCAATTTCATATATAATTGTTGCATCTTAATATTCTGATCCATAATATTGTTGCACTGCACCTCAACTTTGATTCTCATGCCGATTAAAAAATGTATTCACCTGTTGTTTTTCAAAACGACGACGCACATATTGTTTTTCTGAGTAAGTGTGCATATTTCCACGGCAGCACATAACACAGGAGAGCCGATGGTAAATTGATTGAAACATCCTAACCGGCAGGCGGCATTTTCCAAGTCCCCGGTCGCAGAGAGTGCAATGCATTACACCCATTAGGGATACGGGGTAATTTACTACGCCGAGCAGCACTTGACCATAACGATCGTCTATCTGTCGAAAGTCCACTTCCATCAGAATCAAACCCTCCCAAGTCACAACTTCTGCCTGAACGAGCCAGATTAATTTGAAACCGGAGACGTGCCCGAGAAACTGGTGCCGCCACAGCACACGTCGGGGACGCTGGGCGCATAACCGGTGCCCAGCCGTAGATGTTAATGAAGCGGTGAGAATGCGCTCGGTGTCTTTTACGCAGTGTCGCCCACCTCATCGAAAGCGAAATGCTATACAGATTTGTGACTTTAATATTTAAGAATCTGCAGTGCAAATAAAAATATTTTCTACTGTATCTGTCAGGCGCGTCATTTATTGAATGTTATTGATTCTTATTTTCTAAAATTGATATGCATATTTGTACTTGCTATTTTAAAAGTTTTAGTAGCATTCAATTAAGGAGTTCCAACAGGGAATTAAAACGTACATTTTAAAGTGTTTTTTTTTTACTTGTTGAGTCCCTGTTTGTACACGTCAGCTATATATCTATAGATATGTGTATTTAAAACTTCACTTCATCGTTGCCATGTTCATTTTTAAAATTAATTTTTGTAGGACAGTTAATTACTGTCGTCTTTAGTGTTCCTCCTTTCTTGGTGTCTGTCCTACTTCATATCGATGGTCTGGATACAGCACTTGTGTGGAGTATAATTCATTTACAACCTTCGTGACAAAATCATTCTACTATTTAATATGTCAGAAACGGGACCAGGCCTGAAACACCCCTTTCTGAACTTTTCCATGAAGTATTAAACTATTTTGAAAAAACACAATTAAAACATATCTTTCTGTCTTTGAGGATAATCTGGATAACTGCTGGCAGAATATATTTACATTTACTTTACATGTATTATACACTTTTGTCCATTATGAAAAATACGTGCTGTTTAGAAGATGGCTAGGCGTAACTGTAGCTGTCACATAGAATCTAGAATATGTGAATCAAAGATTGAACACAGTTCAATAAGATTAAATATTAGCATTTTAAGGTGAAATAATCATATGTGAATAGCAACAACAACAATAATAATGTCAAACTGTCAAAAAGTGTCAGTTGTCTGCGATGTGAAATACTGTGTAAACGCCAGACATAAATGAAAGACCCAAAAGAAAATGGAAATAGGGGTCTTTACGGGGTGGAGTTAGAGGGAATGTCGCACTTTAAACAGGACGGAGAGGACAGAAGTAGAGAGGTTATGGGAGAGGAGCTCACACAAGATGGCAGCCATCAAGAGTCGCCTGGAACACGAAAGAGGGAGATGAATGGTACTTAATCTGTAATTGATCATAAAAAAGTGGGTCTAACCACAGGAGACGAGGTCCCCACCTTTTGGCCGGGACCTCTATGGTAACGCTATACACATCAGAGAGATGCTGCCATTGATTCAGCACTTACCCCTCGTCCCGGGCCCCGTCCCACGTGACTGCTTATCATCCCTGGGCCTTCTCTGCAGCATGGGCGTCAAAGTTCTCCATTGATTTCCAGAACTTCCAGAAGATGTGGGAAGCAGGCGAGGGATAGTGCTGGGGCGGTCCGTCTTTGGGCCAGGAGGGACTGGCAGATGGTTCGCCATGTACGACTCTCCTCTTCAGATGACTGTTTATGGAGTTGGCGGGGACACCGATATGCTGGGAGGGGGATCAGTGCCCCTTTGTCGTGTCTTTTAAAGTGTCCCTGTCATTGATGATTAACGTCATTAGTGGCGCCTTTGAAGTTGCTATTTGGTGACATTGCTAAAGGCTTCTCACTGAATCCATGATTAATACATCTGATGACCAAAAACTTCTTGCTCCTTGTTCTGTTCTGAAAGATTGTGCATGAAAGACCTTATGTTTCCTTATTACATCGGATTATCTTGAATTAGCAGCTGTAAATAAACCTGTTTCTGGAAGTAAACAGAAACTGCCTTTTGGCGATACTTTTGTAAGCTGATCCTCTGTGATCAATCACTATATTACTATTCCTGTTAAATATATTTGCATGCATGGCCTGCATACAATGTTAAAATGATCGATGGATACCATCCTTATGATTAATAATGCCTAATAATTTCTGAAATTCGTATGCATTTTGCCCCCATTTGGCACTGCACATGTAATGAGCTCATGGTGAGAATGGGAAACTCAGAGCAGGACCAATAATGCAGCAGGTGGTTATGCACAGACTGAGAGGGCCCTCACAAGCATTGTCATTTAAATACAAAGCACATCTCATTGTCTGATTCACTAAGCATTTATTACTTAACAATCAACCGTGTACAGAACTGTGCAAAAGTTGTAGACAGTGAAAGGTAATGTTTGGAGATTTTTATCTGGGTAGTAATCGGTATTTTTGCTTAGAAAAAACAATTTAACATTAGAACGCATGAAAATTAGCAGTAATACAATAAAAACAAGAATTTCTTCTGTTCTCCGGAAAGTTACTCGTCTTTTTGGATGGCTAGGTGCACATTGCTTCAGTTCCCTAACCTCTCCTCAGGCACCATTCCACATATTTGTTAAATTTAACCAGAGGAACAATTAATTAGTTAATTTAATTAGTTAACTTAGCAGTATTAATTAGTCAAACAAGGCATGCTAGTGATTGAGTCAAAAAGTACTTGGGTGTATTGGATTGTTGCTGCAAATACTGCGTGACTTTAGGAGACGTTTGGAAAGCCAGCATACTTTGACAGAAATACAGCTATATAGATTTATTCCACTATGAAGATCATTTGGACATCGTTTTCTTTGACTAAGCGCTTTGCACAGTACTGAATATTATAAGTGATGCTTCAATCAAAACTGTGAGAATGGAATAATCTGATGGATAATGGCTTTTTTGTCATGAACGTTCTTTCCCATCATTACACAGATCCTTCTGGCTTTTTGAGTTTTAAGCAGGAGGTGTCAGAAAAGTTACCACTGTGATGTACCTGATCCTATGAATAATGCCATTGTGATGTGCCTGATCCTGTGAATGTGCCATTGTGATGTGCCTTATCCTGTGAATAATACCATTGTGATGTGCCTGATCCTATGAATAATACCATTGTGATGTGCCTGATCCTATGAATAATACCATTGTGATGTACCTGATCCTATGAATAATACCATTGTGATGTACCTGATCCTGTGAATAATACCATTGTGATCAGCCTGATCCTATGAATATACCACTCTGATGTATCTGATTCTGTGAATATACGATTGCGATGTACCTGATCCTGTGAATGTGCCATTGTGATGTACCTGATCCTGTGAATAATACCATTGTGATCAGCCTGATCCTGTGAATATACCACTCTGATGTACCAGATCTTGTGAATAATACCACTGCGATGTACCTGAACCTGTAAATGTACCATTGTGACATACCTGATCCTGTGAATATACGATTGCGATGTACCTGATCCTGTGAATGTACCATTGTGATGTACCTGAAACCAGAAAGGTTTCATTTTATAAGCAGTCACATGTGTAACACTCAGCACTAAACAATACATTTGTTGTCCTGGCTCTTCACCTGTGGCTTGTAACTAATACAAAATAACATTTAATGTCACTGCATTAGTGGGAAACATAAAAGCCTCTCTCAGGGAGCCGCTGCAGGAGTTCGGGATGGAAAACATTTGATTTAGACTTAAAGATCTCGAGGACTGGGATGTGGAGAGACAGGCAAACATCACTCGCGAAGACGCAGGCTGATTAACCGTGCTCTGTACCTCTTTGGAGTTCCTTATTGCAACCAGGCATTAAGATATCATTTTCGGAGATACTTACAGACCCTCTGAGTAGATGCTTTAAATGACAATAGACCCCCCCCCCCCCCCTTTAATGAACGCTAGGAGACAATCTACAGCACAGCCCCCAATTGAACTAAGTGTACTTTGTCTAATATCCTTATTATTTTACAGCTGCTTAATGTGTTATTTATTCCTATTGGCACAAATGCAGGAGTGAGATAAATAATTCAGTGCTTTCATCAATGGGGTTATTATTTGTGGAATGGCTGGTGGATTATTACAACATAATGAGCTGCCCCCCCGTAATCACTGGGAGGTATAATATAGTTAATAGTCCTATTGGTTTTAATCATTGTTCTGCCGCCTGCTTAATTAAAAAAGAAGGAGAGAAATATTGGATGATTATGAAGTTATTTTATTTGAGACGGAACTAAATAAATGGCACGATGCATGAGGGTGCAATAGGGACGGGAAGGAGTCCGTGTTGAATTTGGGATCGGGATGCACTCAGGGTTACGGGAAATATGTGCCCCTTCCTCCTCGCAAAGGTGTGTGGAGGAAGGCCGAGATTCATGCGGAACGGGCCTTAAAGCCAGTCGGCCGTGGGCCGGGTCGTCGCGCTCCCCCCTCGCATCAGCAGTGGCCTATTAGTCTTCATAAAGAATGATGAATTAGCAGCAGATACTGTGACCCAGTTTCCCACTTTTATCATAAAAATGATAGAGCGCGTCGGCCGAGGGACCGGAGCTTCTGGATTCCGGTGGGAGGCCCTTCCGATAATATAGCATTTTTAAGGAGGAGATTTCGCAGTGGTTTGTTTTCTTGTGTTATTTCCCTGTACGGCTTTAGCTGAGCAATGGGGAGTCCCTGTTATTATCTACTTGAAATGTTGATTTTGGTACACTTTACCTGAAATGCAAGCGCGGATCGCGAATAATTATTCTTTACGCCTTCCGCAATCAACGCAGAGTGCAACGTGCAATGATGTTTTAATACTGATTTTCTCGTCTCTGTTTTAAACCTGCCAGGGCAGCCACTGATCATTTATCAATTATCGTTATCTTCAGCGCTGTAAAACCTCAAGGTAACAGCCACTACAGGAAGCTACGAAAACATCCGCCACTTTGGGACGTAAGGTTTATTTAATAATAATTCTAAGCAAAGCTGTATAGCTTTATGAAATTCAGTTACTTTGATTTAAATAGATGTAATAAGTGCATCCTTTCATTCTAACACGTTACAAGGGAATTATACATTACTGAAATGATTCAGCAGACACCTACAACTCAGCACGGGTCATCGTGTGAGTGTTGCCAGGTCAGGGATCAGTGCTTCTCGACAGCGGCTCTAGGACCCATCGGGGTGTAAGCATTCGTAGGGGCGATAACCAAGCTGCTGATGGTGTGTCATGGATCTCCATTAGGAGGCCCAGGGCTGTTGGCAAGAAGAAGAAGACAAGCGGGGCTTGTGCAATATTGGGTTAGTTCTGATTAATGAAAGCCCTGTCTTTATTGCTTACAGGACGAGTCCAACTCTTAAAGCAGTAATCAGATGAGTTCGCCTTTTGCCAAATGCGTGTGCCGCGTGAGATGTTAGTGGGTCCAGAGCAAACGTTAAAGAGGCCGGCCGCTACAGAAGGGCCTGGCGAGGGTGGGGCAGCTAATAAGGTTTCTCACTCACGCCACCCCCGGGACGGTATGAATGACGGGAGGGATTACTTACAGGCGGGGAGCTGCGGTAAGAGGCCGACACCTCCGCGGTTACACAGCTCAGCTGGAGCTTCACGTGACTGCAATTAACTCCCGAAACAGACACAAAAACACCCCACTGCACCACTGACGCTGTTACTCATGCGCTCCATTAATCTGACAAATTATTTATACATCTTATAAATGCAACAGTGGATCAGTTATTTTTGGATCTTTTCTTTTGAAGATACTTTGATTGTATCACACATTTTCCATATCATGACAAATCATTTATGTATTATTTATCAGTGTCAATATTAATGTCAGTTCATCTATCTATCTATCTATCTATCTATCTATCTATCTATCTATCTATCTATCTATCTATCTATCTATCTATCTACCTACCTACCTACCTAAACGGGAAACAGAAACTGGTAAGTGAATTCATGCAGCAGAAGCTCCGTCTGTCAGTATCTCTGGAATGAACCCAGAAAAAATCTGGGCACAGACTCTGGGCGAGATGCTTATGTCTGACCTTTGACCCGCGCGGGTCCTTTCGCTCGACATGGAGCAACGCGCATGACGGGGCGCTGAAAGGCCAGCGGAGGTATGCCGAGATGTGCAGCCTGATTGGCAGCAGGCGACAGAGCGGGAACAGCGGGAAGACGAGTGCGGCGGCCGGCCAGACCTCAAAGCGGGAAGTGAGCAAATGCAAGCAACTCAGCAGCCAGTTTAGCAGATGACTGAGCTATTTGTAGCCTGACTGTAGCGACATTTCGGTAATAGCAAAAAACGTGCAGCCACTCCTCAATATAGGAAGCTAATTCATTCCCTCAAATTGGTCCTGAAGGTTAACATCTTTATATTGGAAACACAATAAAGGAAATATCTTTTGGGGAAAATGACAACACTTTCCAGACCAAAACTTTTAATCAAAACTGCAGTAACATATATAGCTACAATGCGTACTATTCCGTGTTTTGTAAAAAGTGACATTTTTATTGACGTAGCTAATTAGCAGCACGTTGTAATTGTAAAAGTTATTTTTTTCCATTCGTATAATAATTAATTAAGGAACAAATTCTTGCATTTTTCATAGCTGTTTGTCCTATGCAGGGCTGTAGGGGTCCTAACCCGGAAATTATGGACACAAGGCGGGGAACAATCCAACCCGTCACTGGCCGCCCACACCTTTTACACCTATGAACACAGTGCACCAAACAGAACCCTGATCTCGGAGCTGTAGGTCAATGATGCTAATTATCGTACCACTGTACCACCCTGAACCAAGAAAGTAATTCAACAGAAGAAAGTGAACAATCAGATGATTAATATACTATTAGAAGAAAACCAACAGTCTAAGTGGAGGAAGTGATGAGAGGAGAGGACTGACACCATGGAAGGTGACTGGGATGCATGGCAGGCAGATCTGGATCACTTCCAAAATTGAAAAGAAGAAATGATGGGTAATATTTTTTTAGGTTAAGAATCATGAAAATTTGAATGCTTATGTTTCAGAAATTGTGGGACAGGTGTGTTTGTGTTTGGGGATAGGGGGGTGTTTTAGGAGATCTTCTCTGCAAGATCAATGGATCCAGTCCCATCAAGGTGAGATTGAGAGCCCTCCCCCACGTGCGAAGCCATCGCTTTAGCATCACAGTTAGTAATACATCAAACCGCAACCATAAATCACCCCCCAACTCGCATACTCCCATGTCCGTCCTGTCCTGCGCAGGACTCCCTCCCTTTCTGACTTCTGGCTCTGTAGACGATTAATAACTGCTTAATTGACCGTTTCCAGGGCAAGTCACCGCAGGCAGCTGCCGCGCAAGACGGCCCGCGCCTTCCGCTGTGGGTTAGCGCCCGAAGGTAGCATCATTCAACCAAAAATAAAATAATTTTATCTGATTTTTAAAACTTTTTTTTTTTTTTTGCTTTCTGGCTCAGGTTAGCTCCTGTCTTGTTGCGACAGGCTAAAAAAAGCAGAGTATGGGAAAGAGGAGTGATTGAACTGTACAGTGGGAGCGAAACTGAGAGCCTGCATGAAGCACGTCCCGGAGCTGCCATTAGGGCCCTTTGAAGCGATGCATTCTCTACGACCGGCTCGCCGGGCCTCGTCCGTCACTGTCAGGCTGCTCCGCCCCCCCCCCCCCGCCCTGCGTGTTACCTGCCGCTTCATTAGAAACCCGTCTCACCCCTAACTTGGCACTCAGCGTCCGCACAAGCGTGACTGAGAATAATTAATCCCGTCAAAATCTCGCGGAGACGACATCAGCACCGGTAACAAACGGCCAGGTTTAAGTCAACAGAGGCGCGTCTGCCATCCTCCGCGCCCCACCCTCGTCGCGACTTTTGCTCGTTTTCAAGGTGCAGCGTCATCATACATGCAGTACTGTACTGTGCGAGGCAGCCAAGGAAAATATTACAGCGTCTGGCGTGACGCTCACGCTTTCTGACTCTCACGAGGACCTAACAAATCTTACGGCAAATCTATATTATTCCATCATAAACCTAAAATTAGCTTCAACAAAAGAAATGGGGTAATTTGCAAACCCTACAGACTATTTACAAGGTAATAAAACTATTACATACATTTAAATGAGTGTGTAGACTCCAGTTGAAATTCTCTTGCCAGCTAGCTGCCCAAAGTTAGTGACACTGGGATGTATTTGCTTAGGAAAATGGAAAAAAAACCTTTAGAAAGTATGCAAATTACAGGCTGGATATATGTGTCTCTGAAAACAAGACCGCCAGGTACATCTTTCCAGCGTTCTTTAGAATCAGGCTGAGGAATTTTATGTTTCAGTAGACAGGCCCAAAGACACCGGCGGCAAGGAGAGATGGACAGCTGAAATTTCAAGGTCTTCAGGCATTAATGTGTTGTTGCTAAGGAGGAGTCAATGATGTACAGTATTAGTGTTCATGTTTTTACAAGAGGGCAGAGCCATGTTTCAGATTTTCCCTTTAAAAGTCATCGTTGACTCCATTAGCTTAATATGAACATTCTCACTTTGCAGGAATACAGCTGGAAATTCCCATTCCCATAATGCAATTCTCTTGCCTAATATATTTCCTTAACGAAGAAATTAATCTATGTTTTACATAGAATATAACAGATGTTAGGTATGGTTTGTATTCTTGTAATTAATGGAGAATTCCCTTTTAACGGTAATATGTAAGTATAAATGGAAATAGAAGCATCATGTAAAGGTTCGTTATGTGAACGCCACGGAACGTGGCCTTTGTGATTTCCAGAGCTTATCCTACGCAGTGCTGCCTGACAGGCGTCTGTCATCGCCGTACTTTCACAGATAGGATTAATGCTGATTAATAGACCGGGGCGAGCATAGTGATGCATGGCTTTTTTCAGACCTTACCTCACCGCGAACACAGTCCCTGGCGCAATCACCCCCCCAGCCCGGGGGAGCCGACAAACGCTTAGCGACTTTGAAACCCCCCAGGGGTAGTGCGAATGCAGGGATTCTGGCGACGGGGGGGATTATAGCCAGCAGAACACAACACTGGCTTGCTGGCTGCGGACAGCCCACCACAGTGACAATAATTCATATGTGCTTCCTAATTTTTCATGCATGCCTCAACTCTCAGTGGCCACTGTACCCTGTACAGTGTACACTGTACTCTGTCAGGTACCCTGGACGACCCAGTTTCGCCTACAGAACTTCTTTAAGGGCTGACGACTTGTGCATGCAGACAATCATCTCTGCACACTGCCGTTGGCACTTGAGTCCTTCCTGTTAGCTTTAACGAGTCTGGCCATTCTCCTCTGACCTCTCTCATTATTAATGGGTTTTCACCCATTGACTTGCCCAGCACTGCATGTTTTTGTTCACCACAGCATTTTGTGTAAACTCTAGTCACCAAAGTGTGTGAAAATCCCAAGAGGATGACCGTTTTTGAAATGCTGGAACCAGCACGTATGACACCAACAGTCGCACGACGTTTAGAGTCACTTGGGTCAACCATTGTAATGTTTATGAAAACAGAAAATACACCTTTTGACCCTGTATATGCTGTATGTATTCAGCTGTAGGCTCATGATTGACTGTTTGCAGGAACAGGCTATTTTCTTTGGCAAGCAGGTGTACCTGATAATCTAGCCTGTGTGTACTGTATCTTACATGTAATAAAATGTATTCAAATCATATACTGGCCAAAAAATATAGAGGATCACATATTTTAGCTCTGGTTTAATAAGTACTATAAATGTTATTTAAATATCTAAATTTCATTGAATAAAAGGTTGTATAAAATTAACATGTTGGCTGGTTTTCATGTGTAATTTTGTACTTTATTACACTTGCTGGTTTTATATGGTCTAATATTGTGAAAAGTTGTATGACTCTCAAAGACCTATTTGAATATATTATGTCCCTTTCATGCATTTTAGGACATTAAAAACTGAATTAAATAACACATTATGAACAATTGACTACTTTATTAGTCAATTGTATTAATATAACTGTATAAATGCCAGTGGTTATATATGTAGCATATATACGTTGAACATATTTTGTATGTATCTTGATGTTACAGTGGGTACTCTAGTATAGGTAATATTTCAAAATATTTTTTAAGCACACAAAACTACCAGCTTTAATGAACTTCGGCATATATGTTTTTTCATTTCTCACAACACTACAGTTCTCTCTACAGATAAATTCCTAGCTATCTGCACATTACTAATGTACCAAATTTCTGAAACTAAAACAGAGTTCCAGTCCTCTCTCTGTCCAACCAGCCGAGAGATTGTCCACAGTCCTGGACTCTTTGATGGTACCTTGATAAAATCCACAGGGACCGGTCCGCCCCTTACAGGTTTGCATGCCTGCCCCTCATTTATTCTGGTCTCCAACACCTGGCCGTAACTGAAGCAATGGGGTTTTACAGCAGAAGCACATGCATGTGATTGACTAGCTTTGGCAGAAACCAGTCAAATTTTATGCTGCACCCTAATGATAAATCACTTATTTGGCATTTGCACAAGTTCAGCTACATTAGAATTTTTGTCTTCACCGACCCCATCTTTCTCTTCATAAGTTTGAGGGGGTGAGGTCACAGCACATGGTCAGCTAACATGCGGCCCACAGACATGTAACTGACCTGTCAAAGCCAGGGCTCAAACCCACAACCTTCTGGCCACAGGCAGTGAAATTAATCCCACTGAGCTGCTCACCTAACCTGATGAGCTTTGCTGCTGCCCCCCCCCCCCACTCCTATGAAATTGGCTTGCTAAGTTGGCACCCCTTCAGAAGATCGCGCCCTAGGCGGCTGCCTGTCTTCCTTAATGAGTTGACTGGCACTGGGCCTTCGTCGCCTTCAGCGGGTGACTGAGGCTGCATAGGTCTGGATTCAGGCAGAGAGGGACACTCTCGATGCTCCTTCTTTATCTCAGGGCCGAGCGATGCACGGCCGATGCAGGTTCACATGCGCCGCTGCCGACACCCAATCCACCAGAATTCCTGCTGCATTAGGCTGCGTGTGGGGGGGGGGGGGGGGGGGGGGGG
>JABFEB020000016.1:1459531-1474444 GCA_019775895.2 Stomatorhinus ivindoensis
CCCCCCCCCCCCCCCCCCCCCCCCCCCCCCCCCCCCCCCCCCCCCCCCCCCCCCCCCCCCCCCCCCCCCCCAGCGTCATGCAAACGGGCTGCAACACGTATTCAAATCAAGTCAAAAGTTAAAGTGTCTTTTCTTCTGCTCTATGATCCAAGGATCATTTGCAAAGATGAAATTACGATCTCGTTGGTCGTAGTGCCGGAAACAGTAATAAATAGAATATAAATATGTGAGACATATTGAGACAAGGGTGTAAGATAAACAGTTAATACAGTTGTGCAAATGGCCTAATAATGAATATAATCGTAATTTAGATTATGTATAATGCATTTTTTTGGTTCAATTTCAAAATAGCTGCAATGAATTTCAGCATTCTCTGTTTTATTCTCTAAATTATCGCGTCGACTGTATGTAATTTGACACACAGCACCCTTTTTGCGTATACCACCTCTTTTCTATTCTGAATCATCCGGGTCTTTTAATGGCAGCTGGAATGACACACGGCAGTGCGAAAATCCTCTCAGCGTGTCGGGGCCGTTGAGCGTCAGTCGGATTGATGGACCCTTCATATGCATCAGCCTATAACCCTTCATCAAAGTCACTGACATATGTAGTTATGTATTTTTCCCCTATCTGTAAGGCAGTAAGTTATTCTGAGCCGGCAGATCAAATGTAATCTGATTTCTGGCAGACACTTGCTTTAGATTTTCATAAATATGCCGGCCGATCGATGATGCTGAAGGAGAATCTGGTTTAACTGAGAAATCCCGGGACTTTTGTCGCACATTTAAAACTGCATTAGAAATTAGTCAGTGTATCGTTTAGACACTTATTTTTTCAGTTTAATTTTGTTGAGATTGATGGACACCTTTTCATAATCAAAGATTCTTCATGGTTCTGCCGGCATTCTCCTTGATATATAATTAACTGGAGTTAAATATGATATATTCAGTAAAAGGATGAATTGTAAATTAGACATGAAGAGACATAAAGAACAATAGATGGAATTTACAAAACAGAATGTACATAATGATATACTTCACAAAAAAGTTACTTCCTTTAATCAATCACACTTTTATAGAATATTTACAGTTCTGAATAGATTCTCTCATAGTGCTCCTCACTGTGAAAGTGTGAAATGAATGAAAACAGAAAACTGTCAAATCAGTTTTTCAAAGGTGATAAATTTAAAATTATGATAAATGAACATTTGTATGCTGTGGCTTCCAGTAACACTGGTAAAGTGTACAAAAAAAACCCTTGAAATGAACCTTTATTTGCCATTTGTACAACAATGAGAACAGATGCATTGGACTGTGTTTTTTCCCACTTATCCCATCATGCTCTACTTGAAAAAGACACAGGTGCGTGTGTAGAGGTGAGATTGAGGTTTGGGGTGCAGGATCAGCATTCATCTGCTGCCCTGGAGCATTTCCTTGGGAGGGAGGGTCAAGATCTTGCTCAAGGGCCCAGCAAAGATATAGCTACGCTGCTGAATATGGGATTTAAACCTGCAGCCTCCTGCTCACAGGCACAGAGGCCTAACGTGCCATGCCAGTCACAGCCCGGACCTTTTCCAATTGCATAGAGAAATTATAATGATTTTGTGAAATGCTGTGAACAAGAGGATTAAAGAGTTTGCCGATAATTGCATTATTTGCAAACTCCATGATATTAGTAAAGATAAAATAGAAATTACTAGAATGTGAATCAATGATTATCCAAAGGTCAGGCAGAGCCAGTTTGAGCAGGTGAATGGAAATATCGCTACATGTAAATAAATGCACCGCGTCAGAAGTGACATCACAATCAGCTTCCCAAAAGTCACTGCCCATGCATAGCCCGAGCTGAATAATTGAAAACGGCATACATCATTTATCTGGAGTGTTTTCTGGTTACGGTTCTCGGGGGGGGGGGGCGGCTAGCGGGAAGGCCCAGACTGGCTTCCAGTGGTCATAAATAACAGAAGTGCTTTGCGAAGCTTTAAGAGTCCGTTGCTGCGATGCTCATTTCTCCATAAAGCTTTTTCCGCGTGTTTTGGACAGTGGATCTGATCAATCATATCGATAGCAGAGCACCGCTTCCAATAAAAAGTGCAACTGTTTGTCAGGCACGATCGAAATACTTGTAACTGATAGAAGTCCCCTTCATCACTACGGATAGGGTTCTACGTGTTGATTCATCTAAGACCTCTTGGGAAATTCATGGAGTCATGAACTAATCACTACAAATTAAAAATAATCCTACTGCTGTCTGTGGAAGTAACCATGTGTGCCGTGAGATTTAATCTCATCACACTCCACAGGATTGTTCAGACATTTAGAAAAGTCAGAAAAAGTCAGAAAAGGTCAGAAAAGCTTTCCTGGTTTTTGGTGTTGACTCGTTTTGGGGCTTAAAACAGCCAAAGGGACCCATTCTAGCAGAACTACAGCTAACCTATGGTCAGCTGGACTTTATAACCTCCCTCCCACAGAGGGAGTCCTGGACATTAAAGGCTGGAAGGCAGGGGACACTCAGGACACAGACGCTGTCCCCTCCCACCGTCACATGCTCACGGAAATGTCCGGACTCCACGGCATCCGAAATGCGCAGTGTAGAAAGAAACTGGCGGAAAGACATCCTAACACTGCGTGTAACCAACAAGTTACCCAGATAACCCAGTAACCCTGCTTCGTAGTACAGGCCACTGGTGGGGAAATGATTGTACTGTATTATATTTCTTATGTTTACAGTATTATGATGCTTTTCCACTGCCAAAAAAAACCAGCCATACTGCCAACTGACGGTTTTCCACCATAAACTGTGCGAGTCGTATCTCCAGACCATACCCGTACTAACTGACTAAAAGCAGTAGTATTGATGCATTCCCAACAACTTCATACCGGAGAATTTCTAACCTCCAACTGAGCTGAATAGAATAGATTCAAAATGTAAATTTACACATGTGAATGCTAATTTGTTAGTTAGCATTTGATGCTAAAATAAGTCAGCGATTCCCACAGACGTGCAAGTGGAAATTAGCACACAGTAAATCACGACATACACTGTGTGAACAGTAAATACGCGTGGTTTTACGCCACTGTCGCTCTCCAAACCCAAGCCAACCCTTCTGCAATGGAAAACCGAAGCGAACTGGAACCACGCTGTAAATAGTCTCTCTTTATGGTATGGCTCAGGTACGGCCTGATTCCTGTACGCCAGTGGAAAAGCAACATTAATAAGTCAGTAGCACACAGGTCAGTGAAAAATCTCTGATGTCCATACTGGCGATGGGGAGTCACTGCCCTGAGCCAAAGGGACAGAGGAAAGCCTGAAGTGTCCATTGTGTATCCTGACCCATGGGGACCCAGTATGGGATCAGTACTTAGGGAAAATAGGTGGATAAGTACTGCGACACAGATTTATTGTGTATGTGAATGGATTTGTTATACTGCATGGGTGCCAACCACTTCAATATTCAATGACAAATGGATATTTTACAAAACATAATGGAGTGATGGTTTCATTTACTCAGCAACAGACAGGTACGATTTGAATGTTGTACCTCAATGTCACACAGTGATCATTTCTGCTACTGCGTGCCTCACGACATCAGCCATAAAGCTGGAGCGTGACGGGCATTCCGTCACGTTTACGAAGCCGTCAGTGTAACTCTGCACTCCGCTAATGCTGACCATTATCTCGCCATCACATGTCTTCCTGCCATCCCCTGCCCGACCAATCCTCATGCTTTCCCCTCCTCACACCCTTAACCCAAGAAGTAAAAACAATCACTCATCTTTTGCTCTGCTACACGTCTCAATGAGGGGTGATTCAGGAATCCATAAAACAGAAAACGGCGTCAATGACCAAGCTTTAAACAAGTCAAGTCAAGTGAGCTTTATGTACCAGTACACAGTGGCACAAAATAGCGTTCCTACAGAACCACAGTGCAGATTTTTTGCTCAAAAGTGCACTAAATTTGGGACTAACTGTAACGGCCCAGAAGAAATTTGCAAAGAGAAACAGAGAAAAGCAGATGATAATGTACATACTGGCTACGCAAACTTTGTTTTCTCTGTTTATGTAGCGGGATCCTTTATGCACCATCTGCTCCTGAAGAATCTGTTTCACTCAATGAGCCAAACCCAGGCTTTATTGGCCCTAATGACACTATCAGCTGAGCCGCCAAACCCAATTACCGCTTAAGAAGGGAGGCATCCTTAGCTAACCATGGCCGCCTAACGCAATTTAGCCGTGATGAAGAGATGGGATAAATAGCCGTTAATGGAGGGAGAATGATCTCACAAATACAAAAAACTCAATTCATTTCTCCGGGAGAGCAATCTGTCCGATTCAGCGCTAATGGAGTGGAGTTTCATTAGGCCTTGGGCCTAGACAGTGACGACTCCCGTTACCTACAAACGACAAAAGACGGACAGCATAAGAGACACACATGTACCTCTTAAATAACGCTGCTCTTCCCCATCCAGCCAACGACAGTGGCAGGATCAAGGTTTAAAACTGCTTCCCAACAACTGCTACGAAGTTCTGATGAACAAAAACATCTAAAATCCTCTCCCATTATTTGCGGCAACGTTTTTATACATTTTGCGCCACTATTAACATATTCCCAGCGGTATATGTGTTTATAAATGCTAAGTCCCATTTGTCTGACATTCAGTATTCTTTGCTAGCATCTTTGTTATCATCTTTGTTATCAGGATACATGTGCACAAATATTTGTGTATCTTGCCCCACATGGCTACCATGAAATATGCAAACTGTGGTGAAGGAAAGTTTTAGAAATAAAATGAGAAAAAGCATCCATCATTCTCGCTTCTGACAATCAGTCATACAACCAACATACAAGCAATAAAATCCATCCATACATTTTCTGTACCTATTCCTCCTAACCAGGGCAGTGGGGGTCCAGAGCCTGTCCCAAAAGCTATGTGTGCATGGGGGTCAACCTGTCACAGGGACACACAACAAAATGTTTTAGAATAAATTAATAGTAATACAATGTTTGTATGCATATATATGATGCTTCTGTATGGGCTATATAATATATACGACAGATGATAGACCAAAAGGGGGGGGGGTTACAGTGAATAAATCACAATAGGTACAAATGCTTCGTATCACATCCGATACACCGTGACACTAATTCCATACCCCGGTATCAGTGGCCACGTGTCACTCAGGGGGTGGCATGACGGGGAGGAGTGCGCGAGTCAGTGATCCAGGAAGCGCCGGTGCAAACGGGACACCTAGAGCATCGGTGGCGTTAACGCACCCTCCGACTGTTAAACAAATTAACCGCTAACAAATCAAATTAAAGAGTTAACAGCACGAAGATGCTCTGCGTATAACGTTATTTGCATATACATCAGAGATATAGACAATACTTCACTGCAAATTTAAATATTCTTAATTATAAGCAAAAAAAATAAATGAAACCAGTCAGTAGCGACATCCTTTATTGCAACAGACATCCAAAGATTCCGTTTAATACATAGTTTAAAACAAAAATAAATATTGTAAGGCAAGAACACCAAAAAGGATAAACATCAATTCTGCAGGAGAGTGGAGGTGACATTTTAAAAACAGCATTAATATTCTGTAGAGAATATAAGTAACAGAGATTCTGTTCTTTTTAAGCTTACCGTTTATGGCAGGTACCCATGATTGTGGAACGATAGTGATAAAATTCATTGAAGACCGGTTAGTGAATGAATCATAGGCTTGTGAATATTGCTAACTGATTGAGCGCTGAAATCACAATTATTACAAAGTGACTTCACATTATGAAGGCATCGCTCTCTGGTAGACTAATATAAATCTCACAACTAGAACGCGTGCCTGGGAATTCCAGCCATACAATCATCTTTGTGGTTGTTTCTTAATGTCACGCAACTTGTAACTATTCTGCCAAAAAGAAAATGTCTCTTTTGAGATAAGAACATGTTTGAAATACTTCTTTTGTCAAGAAACATTGAAGGTTATCACTTCTGTTCTTCACCATTTGCTTTATAGGTTCTAGAAATTTCAGTTTTATTTCACATCCATGATATTAAACCGTAAAGATGCGCTGAATATGTTGATTGTTGTTATATTGTTGTGTTAAACCTCCGTGACTGCTCCTTTTCCGATGACATTGCGCTTCATTTCCGAAGCGTCGCGTGGATTTTCTGCATAACCGCCAAATACGCTGTGCCCCCCCCCCCCGCCCCCCCCCCCCCGCCCCCCCAATGACTAATGGCCCTTTACTCATCCTCAATCTATGTTGCATATTAATATGTTACTCTTGCGTTATTTTTTCCACTTTCCTTTCATAGGAAGGATAAGAATTGTGGGGGGAGGACACAACGAAAGGCGCTTACACGAGGAGGGGGACGTTGCCAGTGGCGGGGGTGGAGTGGGGGGACACGGATATGAAACAGAGTCCAGCAGTAGACAGGGCACAAGGACCCAGCCAGAGTTTACAGACGGACATTAGGCGAGTCCAGAGTTAAAATCCTATTAGTTTGAGTTTGGAATTGTATTATCGTCGTCGAGAATCACCCGTCTGGCAACTAGGGTCTAATTTACGCCAATCAACAGCAATTACTGAGGGGAAGGGAACTCTTATTAGGGAGCCTTATCCACTTAGACTAATGAATGGGGCAAATTCAATCTCTGCTAGGGACATGTATAGGGGAGCTGCAGCTGCGGGCCATACAGCCTGATGCTAAAGGTACGCCGCTGTTATTTGTCAAACAGCAGGGGGCTGTCAGGGCCGTGATGGACACGCGTTGAGGAGGGCAGGCCTCCGCAAGAGAGGCGGGCTGGGAATTTCAGACCTGCCGCTTTTCTTAAGCACAGCATGACGTCGGGCCAAAAGGCACAAAGCAAATGCTACATAACACTGTTCATGCAAATGGGGAGGTGAAACAAGATTATACTCTCAGTATTCTTTTATAGTTGTATAACATAAATACAAATATTTAATCTGGAGAACAAATCAACATTGGTATATTTTACTCCATCCGTCCATCTTCTAACCACTTTATTCCAATTTGTGTCTGGAATTAAAAGTGTTGGGGATAGCTCTATGATTAGATTTGAAGAGAAATATCATTCAGATTTACATACATCGTATGTTTCATTGTACTATTCATTCTCAAACTGATGGTAACATTTTTGCTACAGAATAATCGAATTTGTACCAATGGTGCCCTCTAGTGTAAGGATTCAGAACTGCAACGTGGCCGAACCTTGTTTACCACTAAGAGTGAACCACATTGCGTACACCCACAGCGGCGATGGTAAACGTAGGGTGGGCGTTATGTCATATGTAAAGAGGCTTCGAGATTCTAATTCCAATATTTACTTAAGAGTTAAACAAGAAACAACGTAAGGAAAATCATGCAGGCAAATAATTCTAGTAAAATTAAACGAGTGAAGAATACAGAATAATTTGTAATCATGCCTGGTTTGCAAGGCCGATCTTTTCCGTTCACTAAAAATAGGTAAACAATTGGATGGATGAACAAATAAAAAAATGGAAAAGATCTTAATAGCCATTGCTATGTATATGTGGTTAGATGGTGTTGTGGTTCGAACTCGGCCAGGTCCGTTGATGAGTAGAGATCCACACGGGAGACGTCAGGGGAGTTTGCAAGTGCCATATGTTTATTAAACAATCTGATTATAATCAGGGAGCGACTATCTAACATACATCCAGCATGTGCATCAAGTGGCTCTAGGGTACCTATGTGCTCTGCTCTCTTATAACATAATTTGGGCTTCCCCCCATCACAAGCCACCTATCCTAATTTTTGTCTAGTTTCTTCCCCGCCCTCTTGGTCTTGTCTATTTGCATGACAGCAACGGATTTGACATTTGCTCCAATTACTGCTTGTTCTCTCTTCCTGGGTTTATCACCCACGTGCATAGCTGCCTTCCCTAGAAAAAGCAAAACGGCGTCTTACTTATCACTCTCCCTCTGTCTTCATCTAACCACGGCCCTGTGGCGAGGTCACTCGGCCCTGCCGGCACGCTGGTCAGTGCCTACTTTAAAACTGCATTATTGTAGAATAAACCCCTCAGGCCCTATTCTAAAAATTGCATTATTTAGAGTAAACCCCATAATGGACGGACGGACGGACGGACGGACAGACAGACAGACAGACAGACAGATAGATATTCAGTTTCAAGAAGCAAAAAGACACCGGCCTAATAGTACAGTCAGATAGATAGGTATTGATTGATTTATTTAAAGGATTAATCACATTTTAATGTGATGTATAGGCATACCGGTGAAATAGCAGATGGCAGCAGCAGTCTTTTTATTTGCACTCCACTACAGCAGGGGGCGATATGCATTTCCGCAATTATAAATATAGTATAGCAAAGTATTATAGCGGCGAATCGTCGAAGAAGAGGAGGTAGCGTCCTCAAAAATGGCCGCTTGCATGTAACGTGCACTGGAATCGCAATCGTTTTAAACGAGTACAGGTGTTATGTTTCAGGTCGCTAAATGTCCTGTTCAGGTCTGTCGCTTCCTTTCACCCCGAGGAAGCGTGCTGATAGAGACGGTTAGGGGAAGGAAGTCGCGGAATGACCCAAAAGCGAAGTCTAAGCAAGACCGGGTCAAGGTGCCGCCTCCCATAGACCCGGTGGAGATGGTCGTCCTCAAGGAGAGATACACACAGTATCAGATGATCATGCGAGCTCTTAGGTCGGTAACTGTTTTTTCTTCATAAAAAATAGGAATTGGTATAACCGTGTTTGTTTTCCCTTTATTGTTGACAGCAGTTTTATGTTTGATTTAAAATAACGCACAGGATATGTGTCCATGATGTACTGATATGTTTATACACATTACCTAAACACCAATGTCTAAGTAGCCAATTAGTCAGTTCATTAAACATTTCTGATTACTCTTGTACCGTTTCTTTATGCGGTCCATTGTCCCGTCTCCGTCGCTGATTGTCTCGTCCCCAAATTCAAAATGTTGCTTCTCCTTAACTTGGAAAGCACACGTATGCGCTGTAATATGGTCTTTCTAAATGTGGCGGCGCAGGGTGGAGTTCAAGGAGCAAATAATGCGCCGACGCTACGAGGAGGAGGTGGGCTCCCGAGCGGAGGAGCGAGCCAAGCATGAGGCGGAGGAACACCGCGCCCTTATGGCCTGGAACGATGCGGAGAACCTTCGGCTCCGCCAGCTTCGGTAAGATGACACGATCCTTTGGTTCAGGGATCTCCAACTCCGGTCCTGGAGGGCTACTATCCAGTAGGTTTTCTGTCCTACCTGGCTTCTGTTGAGCCACACTAGTTCTCAGGTAAATACCAGGAGCAGGTGTGGCTCATCAGAAGCCAGGTAGGATAGAAAACTTACTGGATAGTAGCTCTCCAGGAGTGGAGTTGGGGACCACTGGTGTATTGACTCTAGAATTCTCTAATGGGGAAAAGGGCTTTGGAGAGATTCAAGTGTGTCATATTTCATTTATTAACTATGTCATGATTATTACAGGGTGCTTTTCCACTGCACTAAGTACCATACTTTTGGTACAGTTCTTTTGGTACTTTTGCTTTTCCATTCACTTCTGGTCATATACCAGTACCAAAAGTGCCAAACCAGCTGGGGTACTTCTTTGGTACTTCAGTACTTTGGGGTGGGAGTTAATAAATTTCTCACTAACCTGCCTTTAATATACCATTGTTTCTGTGAAACTCGCAGTGACATCAGAGTTCAGAAGGAGGTGGAGCAGTTGGCAATGAAGAGGGAGGAAGCGATTAGTCTCCAAGAGGAAAAAAGGAGAAAGATTCTGAAAGAAAAAGAGCAAGAAATCCTGCAGCTCCAGGTGGGATGCAAAGCGATTTGTAATTCTGTCCGATTCCATTAGCACTTCTCATGATAAATATCACCATGTTTCCTGACATAGTCAAAATGTCGCAAATGAGAAATGTTATCTTTGCTCAAGTGTATCTTTTTTTCTTCTAAAAATGCTTCCAAATTTCCTTTTATCAAAAGACTTCAGTTTAAAAGCTGTACTTTCTAAAATGTCGAACAAGCTTTATTCCACATACTTATCTGTGTTTATTTGTACTTATTACTTAATAAAATTACTACTTCCAGTCTGTTTGGTTGATTTGGAGATCTGAAAAGTGAAAGTTTATACTTTTAATTTGTGCCTTCATAAGTAATTTATTTTAAAATGACCAGTTTGTAAATGTACGTGGTCTAAGCTCTGAAGTGGCTTGATTTAAGATATGACAGTTCAGTATGCCAGGGACAATGTTAGTTATTAAGAC
Source organism: Stomatorhinus ivindoensis (assembly GCA_019775895.2). Classification (NCBI taxonomy): domain Eukaryota; kingdom Metazoa; phylum Chordata; class Actinopteri; order Osteoglossiformes; family Mormyridae; genus Stomatorhinus; species Stomatorhinus ivindoensis. Next base: position 1,469,810 of record JABFEB020000016.1, read on the forward strand.
TAGATCATTTATAATGAATATATAACATAAATCTCTTCACATTCATGTTACTGAACACTTTAACTAAATTGCCTTGCCATTCATTGATTGACCTTGGTTATGCAGCAAATCTTACCTATAAACCTGCTTCATTGTTTTTCTATAGGAGGAGGTGAAGACATTTATTACCCTGGAGAATTTGGACCAGCGCATCGAGGAAGCGCTGGACAACCCAAAGAACTACAATTTCGCCATTGACAAGGAGGGCCGGATTGTGAAACGGACTGTAATCCCTTGAATGAGATTAACTGAACTCCTCTGAGACGGGATTATCAAGAATCCCCTAATCCCCTGTGGGTCTGGTTGGCGGTCACATTACATTTGTTTTGTGCATGTGCTGATCACGGATGTCCCTTGATGGTGGCAGAGGTTATATTGACAACTTAGTGACATTTTATGAATGTTTGCTTTCTGCTTGTGCGTTTTAACCATCAGACAGCACTGAGCATTTGAGACATGATCCTGTTCTCCAAAGTTTTACTTGTATCTGTATGTCTATTAAAAATATAAAAATTGGTTCTTGTGACACCATGACATAGTAATCATTTATGCAGATTAATGAACGTTCAGTTGAAATATAAAAGTAATAAGTTATTTTATTACTGCTGTGTGTGGCTCAGCGGACTAGGATGCTGTGCCTGTGTGTGGATGACGCCGGTTCAGCTCCAAGAGCCGGCAGAGTGACTTCACCCTTGAACAAGACCCTTAATCCCAATTACTCCAGGGACTGACTGGCTGTTTTCGTAAATGTGCAGCACATTCGCCCACGTATAGATCTACGGCCTGCAGTACCTTCTCCGGACCAATAGGCGTCAGTGTTTCTCGCTACAAATCGAACCCGCGAAGAAGAACAGCCGTATGCTCACCAATGACGGGCCGCTGCGATTTTACAACATGGCTGCGGGCGCCGCGACTGTGCCTGAAGTTGTAACCAGCCGCTAGTCCGCTGGCTCGCCAAACTTAACAATAGCATGCGGGAATTTAGCCCGTCGCCACTAAGATTCGCGAACAGAGACACAGTTGAATAATGGAGGCGCCGGGGCTGGAGCAGCTGCTTGACTTCCAACGGTGAGCCGGAGCCGTCCGCGGCTAAAATTAGCCAGCTAGCGAGTTTCACCCTGTTTACTCCGCCGGGCAAACGGCTCTGCGGCCAGGCGGCGCGCCGAGGGAGCCCACGGCGGCTCGTTAACCAGCGGTGTCTCCTTCATGAGTAGCTGGTTTAAAGTTAACCTCCGGTAATCGTAGCGAAACGCCCCGTCTAAGCCTGTCCTGTAGCTGGCGAACTCTCTTATTTAACTTTGCGCGTGCTGGCTGTATGTATAACCGCGAGCTGGGGGGCGGTCTTCATGTCCCTCATGTCGCAAGCTGATCTCTCAAGATCATTTTTTAAAGTACATGGCCTAGATGGTCTTGGCTTGTGTGGCGCTTCCGCTGGTCTGTCATCTATACGCGGCGATCGCGGGCGCGGGGAAGCGTGTTCGGGGTTCTGCCCCCCCCCCCGAAGAGCCGTTTGTCACCTGTGGGGGTGTGATTTACAGGTGGCCGGACGATGGCCTGCTGCGCCTGCTGCTCATGCTGTATTTCCCCTTCGGCGTGTGCCTGACGCTGCTCCGCATCTTCATCGGCGTACATGTGTTTTTAGTCAGCTGTGCCCTTCCCCATAGCTTTATACGAAGGTAAGACCTGCTCCCAGCATCTGCTGACTAGATCTGCCTTCTGCCCTCGTATAACCGTTATTTTTAATCATATGACTGCTATTAATTTTCTTTAAATCTCCATTGTTTCCTTTAATTCTCCAAAAAGAATATGGTTTCAGTGCTGCACTTTGCACTATTGACCTGTGTACTGTATATCTGTATTATTTATTATTTTTCTATTTTAATATATAGCATTTGTGGAGAAAGTATGTAGTTTTGTTGTGCACGAATAATGACAATAAATATGTTCTATTTACACACCAGCACTGGATCTGAACTGGGATTGTCTTTAATAAACGACCCAGGCTTTTGGTCATACCATTGCAGTTAATTGATAGGACACTGCTGACAGTGAACTGATAACAAGGGGTCAATTTTCAGTTCACTACAAGTGCATATCCAGCTAAATGTATTGATATTTTGTTTCTTGGAGTGTTTCAATCACTCCAAGAAACAACTGCACTGACGACTGCTTTTATTTTACAGTGTCTTTTTAAGTGAGCTTACGTAAGCATGACTTGGATTTCTTAAACTATATAAAACACTTTGAGAGCAGAATCAGACAAGCCCTGTTTGAAAACAGTCTCAGGAAAGTACTTGAGTCTCACGTGTGATAGAGGTTTGTTACGTGCAATGCAGCGGTGGCCTAATGGATAGGAAAGCACACTTGTAATTGAAAGATCGCTGGTTTGAATCCCTGACCAGCAATTTACCGCGAGGTACCCAGGAGAAGGGTACCGCCCCTATGCACAACTACCACTGCCTTGGTTAAATGCAGAGGACACATTTCATTTTTCTGCAGTGTGTCAACAATGACTAATCAATTCACTGTATAAAGCTCTTCTATTAATAATTATGTATTGTACATCCATTGTTGCATATAACACCTTGTGTTAAAGATTACTTATTGAGTATTCAGATTATTGCATTAAATGCCATGTAGCAAACGGCCCCTATGCAGCCATTAGTGAATGTGACTTTTGCCCCCCAGTTTGTGTCATCCACTTGCCCCATTTCTTTATTACTCCCTATAGTCTTGCTTTATATATATATATATATATATATATATATATATATATCATACATTCACTGTGCTCAGAAAAAGAGTAATTTTGGTGAAATGAGGCTCACTGGTGGTGAAATGTCTGATTAGTGGCTGAGGTGAGGAGAGGCGCCGATTTCAATCAATCAAGGTGTGTAGCATGAATGGTAGGAGCAGGTTTATAACAGAGAAGAGGGGAGTTGACGTCTGCACCTCCTTCCTCATGGTGTCACTCATTTGATTTGTCGTCACCATATCGCATTGCGATTGTATGCAGTATTTGTGATGATGACCAGGGCTTTAGATGATGGGCGTAAACTTTTGTCAGGGCCCCAGTTTTTATTTTTTTGGTGCTATACAGACATTTATTTACACCCACAATTTGTTAAGCAGATTAGTAGTTAGCCTACAATATTAATGAGCTAGGCATATTGCGATGCCCCAAAGTTAATAATCTGTATGGATTCGGCGTTTCCTTATGTTTAGTAAACACGTTGGACTTTGGACTGCAGAAAGCGCTGCCACAGCACCAGCATCATCTCACCTTGTTTATCCCAAACATCTGTTGTAAAAGACGCGGCTGTAGAGCTGTCCCTTTCTTCACTGCCGCTTCAGCGCTTATCGCTTTCATGATAGAACAGTAGCGTGTACTAAACATGGGGATAATCCAAATTTATACAGATTACTTTGGGCATCGCAGTGCGCCTCTGATTAATATTTTAGGTGTACTAATCTGCTTCACGAATTGTGCATATGAGGAAACAACTGAAGAGCTTGTGTCCAGACAAATGTTTGCGTCCGTCATCTAAAGCCTTGGTGATTATTGCGCGTGCGCTATGTAACCGTAGCTGTATCACAGTGTGATGTCGTGCAGCCATATTTGTTGGTATGTTGACCTGATGCATGTCTGCTGGCTTCTTAATAATCACTGATCAGCAGACTTTCTCAAATACATCAAAAACTTTTACTGGAAATAGCCTGGTTTAAAATGCCCCCCCCCCCTCCATTTCTTTCTGCTAGGTTTGTTGTAAGGGTTATGTGTTCGGTGTTGGGGATCTACGTTAGGCAAAACAGCCCACGGCTGAGAGACAGGGCCGCCAGACTATACGTCTGTAACCACGTGACGCCGTTCGACCACAACGTCATTAACATCGTAGCACCGTGTAACACAGTAAGTACCTCGCAGCACTTGGACTGTTTTATCGGCGTGTTGCAGGTGTGTTAGTTGTTTCTATGTCACAGACTTGTGGTATGTATTGCTCCGCAGCCAATGTTGGGAGGTGCTTCAGGGTTTATGTGCTGGGCCAGAGGGTTCCTGGAGCTGGGCATGGTGTCGGGCCGTTCCGGCTTGGCGGAGGCTCTGCAGCAGTACTGTGTGGCCCAGGGTACTCTGCCCCTACTGCTCTTCCCAGAGGAGGACGTCACTAATGGCCGGCATGGCCTGCTCAAATTCAGGTGAGGCGTCTGGCCTCCCAGGCCAACGTTAGCCGACGGCTTTGAGGTCATTGGAGCGCTTTGCTTTTGAAAGGCTTGATCTCCCTTCACGGCGTCCGGTTCTGAAGAGTTAAAATTGTAGCAGTAGGATGCATTCAGTATGAATCAGCCGGCGGCCCAGATAGCAGCGGCTGTGAAGTGTGGTGCATGTGGTGCTGTCTTCAGATGTTGATTAAGGGTTTCTGCTCAGTTCAAGCTCTGATGCAACACAAATCCTGGCAGCATTTACATAGTAATCATCCAGGCAGATGTATATCGAATATCTGGCTGAGTCTACCAGTAAGATGCATGCATTTGCGTTTAAGATTTCCAAACACATACATAATACATACATACACACACACACACACACATATATATATA
>JABFEB020000016.1:1494151-1510661 GCA_019775895.2 Stomatorhinus ivindoensis
GGGGGTGTTGTTTCCTAGGTTACACTTCTGAGCTGTTGCCATCCGTCCAGGTAGCTAATTGAGTTAGCACGTTGCGGTGACTGAGCGTTGAATGTGTCTCTGACCCGCGCCACCCCTCCTCACCCTGGCCCAAGCGCGCCCCCGTCAGGGCCTCCCTGGCACTGCCGAAGCCCAGGTCTCTGCACACCACGCTGGCCGCCTGCAGATTCCAGCGATCGTCGCACACTGTCCCCCACTCCCTGTTCTTCAGCACCTCCACACGGCCCTCTCCGATCTTAGCACCCCCCTTCAGCCTCACTTTGGTCTGGGGGGGGGGGAATGACAACATAGTAGACAGAAGGGTTCGGTTTGAAAATGCATCATCAGAATCGAAATCATTACTTCAAAAAGTGCAAGGGATTTGTTTTGATGGAGATGGAAACATATAGTATACAAATGAAGCCATAATCAAGACTAAAGTGTAAAAAAGAATAAATAGGATAAAATAAAGATATAGAAATAAAATAAATAAGCAAGGATAGCATCAGTCAAGATTTTAAACACACCTGCTGAATATCATTTGTTTTTCAGCAAGAGAACAACCTGAGAGGTAGTAAGTATTATCTTGTGAAAAAGCAAAGAGATGGAATTCTGTGACAGCTGACCTGACCCCCACGATTCTCTGACCTGAACCCCTATAGAGCTGATTTGGGGTGACTTGATTCAAAGAGTAAGAGCAAGGTAGCCAACTTCAGGAGTGATGGAGAAGCATTCCTGGTGGCTACATCTGGAAGCTGACTGAAAGAATCCCAAGGGTCTGCAGTGATGTCATCAGAGCAAAATGGGGCTATTTGGAAGAGTCCAACTTTTAAGAATATCTTGAGATATTGAACACTTCTCATGGTCATTGCAATATCAGATGCGTATTTACTTCATTGCAATGAGGCCTTTAACTTAAAAAATACATTAAAGGCTGGTGTGTACAGACCTTTGACTGGACATGTAAATAAAGGTGAGATGACCGGATGCAGAGTATAAATAGTCACAGAACCATTTGTCACAGCACAGCTTTCAAAGGAAGCAGAAAGGGTCCATATAGCTGCTTAGCATAATGTCACCCTACCACAGTCTTGTTCTTCTTCTTCTGGCCATTGACCTGTGAGAACAGGGGTCCTGGCGTGCAGCTGACCACAGCCGGCATTCCGCCGGTACAGGGGGCACTGCTGTTGCGCTTGGTGATTTCCAGGGGGCAGACAGACAGGTGCACCTCGTTCCCCGTGCAGGCGACAGAGTGGATGCGGAAGCCATTTGTGTACCTGGAGGCGGGGCCAAGGGGATGGGGGCGGGGTCAAACTCACAGCGAGCATGCAGTGATGGATCATTGCGCATCAAGCAACTAAGCAGAATGATGGCCTTTTATTTTTTGAACTGGCTCTACTGCCACTGGATGTGTTAAGTAAATCCGGACTTGTGCAAAAAATATCTGAGATAGACAGAGTTTATGGAAGCACTAAATCAAAAAAATGTCAAACACCTGAAAGTTAATATACACTTTGAATAATTAATCATGGAACGCCCCTTTCTGAAATCATTATAATGTTTTTAACCAGTAAAGAAAAACACATACATAGAAAGAAAATCATAAATTATTAGAAACTTTTATTATTAGCAGTTAGAAAATAAACGAATAATCTTACAAAATGACAGGATCATGCATGAAGTAATAACAGACAGTAGTATTTATTTGCAGGTGGTAACTGATACACAGCAACAAGCTTTTGGGTATGAACATCTACAAACAGGGACAAGACACACGAAGAATGAAGCAGGGCAAAGAGCATGAGGACAGCTAAGGTCAGAACAAGGACAGTGAAGCAAATCGGAAAACAAACCTGACCTTTTCTGAGGCCTGGGGTTGCTCGCTTTAGAATGAGATTTAACTTTTAAAGTACCCCTGCAAAGTGAACAGTCATTTTCAGCCCTCTTATGAGTCTCATCGTGGTTTCTAAAAGAAGCAACTGATCGTATATTTAGATGACCATTTCAAATAAATTTAAACTGCATTCGCAAGCAATATTACACAATTAATCCAATGATGTCTCACCAATCAAAGTCCACACTGCAAGATTGAAAGTCACAATGAATGTAAAAGTGATCAGAGGCATAGTGACTCTATACTTAAGTTGTTGAACTACGTAATTAAAAATAATCATGAGGGTTATATCAGTATACAGACTTTAATATTCACTCAGAGCATCACTGGAAATAGGTAGCAATCCAGTATGATTTATTTTGTGCCCTTTGATAAAACAGCTACTCTGAGTGACTTAACAAATATTAAAAATTGTGCCAAAGATGGAAAAGCACTCCATCTTGTGAAGGTCACTGACTCCACATGTGCAGAGTTGGAAAAGGGCCAGGAAATGATGCAACAGGCACATGCTTGGTGCATAAGTGACTTATCTTGCCTGCGGACTTTGAGGATAACAGCTATCATGGTGACTATGACGTTTATTTAAGGTTCACTGAATTATACATCTGTTAGTCAGACATTGATAAATGAAGAGCAAATTTCCAAAACTTGGCCCACTTTTTGCTGCTGTTGAGATGAGACCAGTGGCCCAAAGTCAGGCTTCCCCATCATATGGTATTTTGGTGAAACTTCCAAAATTCACTCACAAGTCCACAGAAATTGTACCAAAAATGTATCCCGTGCACTGAGTGAGTTTTAGAAACTTGCCCTCCAAATGTTATTTCAATAATGTCAAATTGCAATCGTGATTTGCATGCCGTTATCATTGTCAGTATCATTGCAGTTACTATGATTGTTGTTTGTTTTGGCGTACTATAAGCTGTCAGGTGTGATCACTATAGACAGTGAGGGAGAATGATCTGCAGCAGGGAGATAAAGCCAGCACATGCTCCCCCCCCCCAGCACAAACATGCTCTTGCACCTCTTCTAAGGAGACGGCAGCCACAGCCGCCCCCCTTAGAATGTACCTGGAAGCTGAGGAAGCAGCAGCCCCGGGCTTTGCGGCTCTCTTTTTGATCTGTTTAACTTGTCTGTAATAATAAAACAGCAAAGCTTTATCATTCTCCACGCCAGACCCATGGCTGCAGTAAGGCTTGGGTCCACGTTCCCCAAGTTCCCCGTGTTCCCACGTTCCCAAAGGCATTTGTGGATTAAGTCATCTGGTAGCCATGGTGGTGCTAGTTACTTATTAAAGCCCAGGGATATCATGGATACTACACCAGTTTTGGCTAGCTGTGGTTTCTGGGGTCCCAAGGCCTTCTTAGTTAGCTAGGGGCCTCAAAAGTCTTGTGGACAGACAGCGGCCCAAGATTTCTCAATCTGCCCATGGCCAGACCTTATGCTACAGCTCTGCTCTGGATTGCACTTGTGTTACAGGTATAATCAATGCAGAGGAGTCAGGACAGGGCACACTAATGAGCACTAATGGTTTGCTAGAGTTGCTGCAGTCAGTGGTACATTAAGAGTTCAGGGGCCCCTAAGCTATACTTTCTGGGGGGGCCCTCTTCCGCCCCCACTCCCTAAATAAGGACAATAATAGGAGAGAGCAATGGTGCCTTAAGGCTTAGGGAAGCGCCCTTGTAATTGAACGATTGCACTTTTGAATCCCTGACTAGCAAGGCACCACTGAGGTACCCTGAGCAAGGTAGTGCCCCCCAACCACAGCTCCCCGGGTACGGAACTAGCTGCCCCCTGCTATGTCACATTGTCACAGATGGGTTTATAGGCAGAGAACACATTTCATTGTTGTGTGCTGTGGTGTGTTAACAATGTCCACTGATCACCAAATTCAAAACAATACAGTTAACTATAAAATTATTAAATACTAGCAAATGTAAAATCACTTCAACAAAGTCAAAGACAATGTGACGCTGTATCAAAAGGGAGCAGCGCATCAGAAGGACAACAAATGGGCAACTTACACATTCTCGTCAATCACATGTAGCAATAACAAAGAGCACAGAAACCTCATTGAATAATGCATCTGAACAGCAGTAACCATAAAACATTACACTCTAACCCAGAGTGTGTCAACTGCATCCACAGTGTGCACATTTACCATTATATAACACAGACCATAGATAACATTACAGAGAGTAGCAAATTCCAAAAGAATATAAAACAAGTTCTTACTATTTTCCTCTGTGCTTTTCTGTCTTAAAACTAATTGATCATGTGTGTAAATTCTATTTTATGTAAGAAACAGACTATGCATACCAGAAAATACACAATAGTATAGAAAGACTGTAAAAAAAAAGATACATTTAGAATTGATCTCCTCGTTCCGTTTTAACCAATCACCAACTTGCAAACAGATGAATGACCAATAAAGGATCACTTTAAAGAATTGTAAAGAAAAAAAAAAAACAGACGGCCAATAGGTGAGCGTCAGCTGTATTGCCCTCACACCTCTCAGGTTGAACAAATCCTCTAAGCTTAAGTTCTCTGGTAAAATATCCTGTTACCGATGGCATGAAAACAGGAGTCAGTCTGAATAAACATCCTCTGCTAAACAGTGAAACATGCCGAGTATGTATCCACTTCAGTCATGTTGACATTTCATACAAACATATGCAAATTTTATACAACATTTATTTTATACAACACTACCAAATTTAAAAAGAGGCCATCCTAGCTTATTCTCCACTAGGATCGAGGACAACATACATTCATTTCATTTCCAAAAGTGATTAACTGATTAACACAAATTGAATTGCATTTCCACTGCATACAGACACTTCACATCAGCCTTCTTCAGACCAGAACTAGGTCTGGGTGGTACTTATTTTACAATATAAATATAAGATGGTTTGCTGGTAGAGTAGTGAGATCCATTTAAATTTTATTTTTCTGGAAACTACTTGCATATTCCTTACACAGCCCATGGAAGCCTTTCTGGATTGAGCTGCCAACCATCTGCTTTCGGAATAGCAGTGGAATATCATCAGGCAAAAATCGAGTCCTGGTCACATTCTCTGCTAGGTTATTACTCAGAGAATGGCATTCTCTCAAACCAGACCCCTGGGTTTACAAACTGCTGGCAGGCTATCAAGAAAGCTTAAAAGAAGAACGTGGCACCATTACAACCCTCCCCAGTGCCCTGAAATAACAACGACCTCTGACCTTGGTGTCGGTCACATGACAGCAATAAAAAGCAGCACGAAGAGACTGTTCCTCCAGTAATATGCTTCAAGTTTGAAGAGTGTCATTCCAAAAAAAGCCCAGGGGAATACTCCAAGCACTTCGAGAGCTGGAATCATCACATCTGTCCCTGACAAGGTCAATTTCACTCACTAAGAAAACCGTTTGACTTCCTGCTTCTAGGAGAGAGCAGGGAAATCTATCTGCCACTGATAACAAAAGATTAAAGGTGGATAAAGAGACGGTTTGGAGCAAAGTGCATCTCAGATTCTTCCTAAAAAAGTCATAATTTTTGGTGCAGCTGATAATCAGTGAGCAGCATGTAACAAAAACATTCACATCCTTTCCCATAATTTGGCTTTATGTGGATTGTTAGGGAATTCGAGAAGATTCACCAATCCCCATAATTGGTTCAGTATGTCCCTGAACACGTAAATCTGGGGACGTATTAATAGGGTGACCGAAAATACTGATAATAGCAGGAGCCACAAGGAATCCTGTTGGTTGGTTACATTCCATCAGCCTGAAATGTATCTGTGGAATTCACTAGAAAGGATCGAGCTTCTGTGACTGTTCAATATATTGTCAAGTTTCTTCTGTGAAGCTGTTTTTTTGTTGTTGTTGTTGAAAAGTCGGAAAAATAAACAACCTCAGTTTTCATACAGGTGTCATATTCGGTCACATTATAAAAAACATCGATTCTGGTACCTCAGAACTCGAACTTAATCCGTTCGGAACTCCAGATTGAATCCTAAAAAGTTCGAGATAAGAAATAATGGAAAACCAATTAATTGGTTCCTGGTCCCTAAAACAGTAATTTGTAAAGTAAGAAAATAAAACAATGTGTAAAGTTACAAAAAAAAAATGTGTCCTGCCTCGATCGTTCCGTGTGCCACGCCCCCTCGTTAACCTCGTGTGGGATCCCCATGTGATCAGCCGTTTCTGGTCGTTTTAGTCCGCGTTTCAGTTCGTTTCCCCAGTCCGGCCATTGTATTGTCCATCTACCTTTTGCCTGCCTTACCTGTAATTAAACCCTGTATTCCCCAATACCCTGATGTATGCGCCTTTGTCTCCGTTCCGTCCCCTCTTGGCACGACAATATTATTATCATAATTAAATGTATTAATGGTTTATTATTAATATTAAAATAATGAATAAAAAAATCTTTATTTTTAAATGTATTTTATTATATAATAATAATCACCGTTACTGTCTATCATTGTCTAAATGTCGTTTTACTGTCCAAATATATGTACTCAGCTAGTGTAAACATGCACGATGCTATCACAGCGAATGCGAAGCTGAGACTGAAGCTCTACCCTTTGTTTCCGCTGAGAGACGTGCCATGTGACTCATTTCTCCGCACGTACAAGTTACCTTAGGTCGGCGTTCACGGTTTGACTTCTAAGATTCAGATCGAGCGCTAGGTAATATTTTTTGGTTGGTTCGACTTTTAAGAAATTCGAGTTCTAATGAGATCGAGAACTGAGCTACCACTGAAGATCATTTAACAGTACGTTATGTGCCGATTCAGTTAAGCATGAAAATGACTTCAAAAGGGAATATATCTCATTGAACAGTTTTACTGAAACTGTATCTCACTCCATAGAATAACTACCACTGTGGCAACTGACCACATACTCCGCAGCCCCAGATGAACACCGCACACATGGTACAGCTCGCACTACAACGTCAGACAGCACATGTCGAGCCACAAAGAGCCCCAAGGCCATCCTTCTTTCTCTTCCCTGGCCTTCTCCTTCTCAGCGAGCCATGTCATGTCAGGCTTGCATTTCGCTGGCTCGTGTGAATCCTTGACTCGCTCCATGTGTGGACCTCGGCCACCTAACCGCGTCCCGGCGGCTACGTTCGGATCCGGGCCAGGAAAAGGCTCCTCTGTGGAATCGGAGCCGCCGTAAATGAAAGTCAGTCATCAAGGCTACGGTGTTATGAATGGAATTCATCCACAGAGCAAATGGTTGAGAACTGTCCATATCAACTTTGTCTCCAGGGCTCTAAAATGACCTTCAGTGTTTGATCTCTGTAACTCTGTAAATGCTTCTCTGTGCATATTTCAAGTCACTTAGACTAAGTGTCTGGAAGTTGGGCTGGACTGGGATTAAAAATATTGGACTTTAGGGTCCCCCCTTAAATTATACTGAGTGGGGGGTGGGGGGGGGTGGTCCCACAATAAACTTGGCCGGATCACAAACCCATCTGGAAAATGCCCAGTATTGCAGATGGTTCCGTCTGGAACTTATATGATAAGCTGCTTGACCAATAAATCACACCAGCTGACTGACTGCATGGTTTTTAGCAGTATTTAACCAAAAGCCAGCCATTAACTCTCTGCTTTAATGCTCAATTCAATGCAGTTATACAAGTTATACAAGGTCAGTTTTTAATGCAAGTTTATTCCATTTTTTTAATCCTGCCTCTGCTTTGTTCCATGAAATGATGGATGATGAATAATGTCATTGGGACGGACAGGAACCATGATGAATAATGTCATTGGGACGGACAGGAACCATGATGAATAATGTCATTGGGAGGAACAGGAACCATGAAAAATAATGTCATTGGGAGGAACAGGAACCATGATGAATAATGTCATTGGGACGGACAGGAACTATGATGAATAATGTCATTGGGAGGAACAGGAACCATGATGAATAATGTCATTGGGACGGACAGGAACCATGATGAATAATGTCATTGGGACAGACAGGTCTCCCATAGCACATAACACATTTTTGGTAAGACCTTTGTTTTAAATATGATCATAAAATAGTATGTTATATGGACATATAACGTATATCACAGAATTTTTGCATATTTAGCCTGATAATGACACATATACATATATATGTGTGTGTGTGTGTGTGTGTGTGTGTTTGTGTGCAAATCTGTGTATATATATTTAAACATATTAAATGTTGCATTAACACTGGGACTTTACTTGTCCTCTGTTTTAGAAAATAAATAGTAATCTAATTTTAGCTTCTGGATGCCTCTACAATTCCGTAAGATGCTCCTCTTCCTTTTCTATAGCAGTGCCATGACAGCATAATGGATGCTTTTAAAACATATTATTTTGAGGTTGACATTCAGTTGCTGAGATGCCTCTACAGCAAGTGGGATGTAACGCAACAGAAGTTACCTAACCTTTGAGACACAATCCAAGGCAATAAAAAAAATTTAAGATCTCTAATTTTCCACAACCTTGGTTTTGGAGGGAAAAATATTCTTGCTTTCTTTCACTGCTGTTTTTTTATTTCAGATTAACATTTTTTTCTCCACCAAGGATCCACTGCATGCAGATGTTCTGATTATTGTTAGATGGCATCAAATCAATGTTAACTCAAGCCAGTCATATGGGCAGCATTGCTCTAGAGTCTAGAACTTTCCATTCTCTGTCCACATCTAATCTTACTGCATGTGATATAAGGAAAATTGTACATTAGTCCGCACATTCCTTCAGTTCTAATTTCTTTGGCATAGTAATATAACCCAATCTCTTCCAATCTGTGGACCATTGAGTTCTCTTCCAAATCATCTGACACTCATTCCCAATCAGGGGCCAGGATTTCCTGTCATCAAGACCGATGACAACCAGGTAATGTAACAAGAACAGTCTCACTGGTGTTGATACACAAAGTAGTATTTATATGTAGTTTTGAAATAGCTTATTTAATTTTTACTTATTTAACCATATAAGTATTTAAAACCTTATTTTTGTCATGTAGAAAGCCAAGCTGCAGGAATGTCATCATTACGTACAACAAAAACCTTGGAACCTCAAACCCTTACATTTATAAATTATTGTGTTTTTCTATAAACCACAGGTGTCAGACTCCAGTCCTGGGGGGCCGGAGCCCTGCATATTTTTGGGTTTACCCTCATTTAACACACCTGATTCAACTCCTTGTGCTAATTACCACATAGTCGTTGAGCTGAATCAATTGTGGTGGAACAGGGAAAGAACTAAGCTACACGGGGCTGCGGCCCCCCAGGACTGCAGTTTGATACCCCTGCTATAAACTGTCAAATAGTAAATTAATACAGCGAGACACTAAGCATCTCAATATGAACATACTGGGCACCCTTGCATTTTATATGCACTGCAGAAATGTCAGATCTCAAGGAAACACACTGACCCCAACGTGAATTGAACACGCAACTTTCTGATCTGGAGTCAGATGCACTGCCATTGCACCACGCTGCCATGCAACGCAAACCTTGGGCTCAAATGATGGTATGTGAATACAATGATATATGAGTATGCTAGCGCCATTGTTGACCACTGTAGACCACTCTCAGTAGGTTCTCACCCTACAAGTTTTGGAGTTTCAGAGATACTCTGACCCAGTACTCTAGCTAAAACAATTTAGCACTTATCAAAGTCACTCCAGTCTTCAACATGGCAATCACGAGAGGGTCAAGCTTCCTATGACAGACCTTGAATGTTCTATTGTATTCTATTCATAATGTTTTGGCTCATCAGTCAAACCTCATTGCGAGACTACTATAATGATTCTGACAGCAGCCAGGGGGCGCCATTGCACACTTAGAAGGAGTCACTTACTTGTAGGTGTTCCTAACCTTCCTCTCGCTGGGGAAGCCCATCATCCCACAGACAACGCGGGAGTTCCTGGGGCTCCATCCCTGGCCGCATATCTGCGTCCAGCTGTCCTGCAGCTTCACCTCCACGACTCCCTCTGTGATGGGCGTCCGCTTCTGGCCCCCTTCTGCTATGGGCCGCAGCCGCACCTCCTCGAAGTGGTTCTCATCCACCTGCGTTTGGGTGGAGAGGGCAGGGAAACTCCTGTGACCAGCCTGTTTGGTGCGTTGGCGGGGTTCTCCTTCCACCTCGCAGCTTCAGCTCTGCTAATGCTCAGGCCGTGCAAACAAACCAAGAACAAGCAACAGAACATCTGCTCCAGAGAAACAACTGGACCCAGCAGCAAGGAAGAACCTGACTGCGATGGTCGCATTGAAAAACAAGCGATCATTCCTTCTGTCTAGCTACCCATCCATTTTCCAGTAAACAATCACTTCCTCTCTCTTCCCTAACGACTGACCCAGTACAGGATCAAAATGAGATGGATGCACAGACCCCCGATGGGATACTAGCACTACAGGGAGAAGTTGAACCCTCAGCCCTGGAGTTGTGATGTTGCCCACTGTGCAACCACTCAACCAACAAAAAAAACTTTCAAAACTAAAGCAAAACTCAAAAATACTTTATCACTGAAACCTATTTCAGTGACAGCTGGCGCTTAATTTTAAACTAATACATCATTTCAACAGTGGACCATATGACTCAGCAAAGAAGACTGCTGATGGGACACAGAGGCAGATAAGCTCTTGCTGTTAACACTGTTTATGGAGGGAGCATGCGCCCCCAGCCGCAGTGGATATACTGAGTGGGGGCCTGCTAAAGGCTGATTCATAGCGCCAGACTGTTTACATAGCAGCTGAAATGACTTTTCCAAGGTTTGTCTAACAACTGGCCCATAGCTAAGAGCCTTGAATGAACCCGTCCATTCACGATCCCGCAGATGGGGGAGGGGGTGTCAGCCAGTAGGATTTCTTGTCTGAGGTGGCAAAGGAACGCCAGAGGTACTGCCCCCCGCCCCTCCTCCCAGATTAGCGGCATTCCCACAACCTCTTATGAAACCTTTGCTTATGATCTAATTAAATCAAAGACCAGGACTTGTCCCGGCGTCTTCTCCGCCATTCTGGGAAATCTGTGAAGGAGGCAGAGAGCACAAATTGCTTCTGCACCGGTGACTGGAGAGAAACCTCTTTGTGGAGTGAAAAAAACAATCCGATATTGAAACTGGGAATAAGATTCTATATGTTTAACATGTACTACATCTGTTTTACAGGAAACAGAGGACACAGGAAACCCTGAACACACTCAAAACAGACACCTACGTGATTATTAGCAGGAAAAAACCCACACATACACACTAAACACACAGATTTGGGGCTTGAACCACCAACTAAAGACATTTCAAGTAACCATGATAGCTACAGGGCCACCCAGAACTGAAGAAATTGATTTCAGAAAATGTGGTAAGACACTAATGGGACTTTTCAGTCACAGGGAAGCCCAATCTGGGCAATGTACAAACACAGTGCTTTCTCCATTGATTTAGCACTTAAGATCTGCAGTCTGGTTATTCCATAAAAGGCAATCAAGAAGCATTAGAAAATGATGAAAACATAATCTACACGTACACTTCAGAAGAGATCCACTGGGTTCCCAGATGTTCCTCAAGATACTGAAGTCATTAAGAAATTAGCAATGCAGTTCTAATAAAGTAGTGCTGCAAACTCTATCCCATGAAGTGTGGACTTTGCCCCTGGTGGTGCTGGTGGTGGGAGGGGGGGGGGGTTTCCCATTATGAATTTTGGTGAGTGGGGAGGGGGGAATTTTGCGGGCTGACAAACCCATCAGCCCACCGGTAAAATGCCAGGTATGCACGATGGCCAGTCTGGGCCTGGTGCTCATGATCTTACACGTCCATGATGACCATCAATCTAAGGGGCCAACACTTCAAGACAAGGTGCGACTTTTAACGTTCTGGAAGTTGTCATTATATGTCACAAACAATTGAACAATATGTCACAAAAATGAAAAAGCAAAATCTTGGTCTGGATTTGCAGCTTCTGAACATAAAATGTCCAACACTGCATTTTACGTTGGTTATCCATTGTAACAATTTAACCTCCATATCACACAGATTCATTTGCCAGCCTAATGGTAGCTGTTGTGATAGTTACAGTGGAGATGAGTATCGCCACAGGTTTGCTAAATAGCTTCAGCTCTCTGAGCCCCAGCCCCACCTCGATGATGTTGGAGTCCACAAAGCCAGGCAGCCTCTCATCCCTGCAGATCACGCCAGCGTCCTCGTCGTGGGTACAGTCACTGTTCCCCCAGCCACGGGACCGGCACAGCTCGATGCTCCTCTCGCTGCCGCCACACTGCACATTATCCAGCCAGATCTTCCCTGGACGTGGTTTAAACCCCCAGGGATTAGCACAGCAAGGCAGCCCAGGGACCCGTCAGTGATTTAATGGATTTTATCCATCAAAACAATTCACTATTCTATATTTGTTTCCTCTAATTTTATTACTATGCCTTGCATCACTTAATTCTACTTCCCACTGTTTGTTTTTGAATGTTAACCAACAGTAAAATAATTCATATATGTGAACCGTCATGATTAATTAATGATGAATAAACATGGAATCAGTATGTAACTAACACTTAGTTACTGGTTAGTTAATGCATTAAGCATGTAGTACGTTATTCTTATCCCCTCAAGTAAAGCATGACCCTACATACTTTTACTGCCCTTCTAATCTTAATTAACGGTGTTAGTATGACATGCATGTCTTGGGCTGCCACTTAACCAATTTCCTGCCTACATTTCCCAGCATGCCTTTAGCCACCAATCAGCTCACCTGTCCCCTTGCCGTACTTGGCGCTGTGCGTCCAGCCCGTGGCGGTGACGAAGCCCAGCTGACGACACAGCACGTGGGCGTTGGCTATGGTGAAGTCGTCGTCACAGATGGTGCCCCACTCCCCCTTGTAGAAGATCTCCACGCGGCCCTCGTTGTGTTTGCGGGGGTAACCCGCCAGCCGGAACTTCAGGGTGCTGCCCTGAGGCGGGGGGGACGGCGACTCTTGGCCCAGGCAGAAGGGTAGCCAAAAGCCCATGATCACAGCTGTTCCCACGCTGGAAGGTTGCCACCTTCCCGGCTGCTTCATCTCCAGGCCAATGACTAGGATACGGTTCACAAAACATCAGGCAGCAGCAACAGTCTGAAAATGAGCCTTCTTTTAAAAGCCAAAAAAGAAAAATTGCTTGCAATAGCACACGGAGGTTCTTGAGAAATTACGTCTGCCAACAGTACATGTAACATACTGCACTAAAGGGCTTCTTTTTAGGGACAGAAAACAGGGCAGAGTAATTTTAAGATGTCACGATAGGGTCGAAAAATATGGAGACTGACATACAAAGCAGCCCTATATGCTATTTCTGTGCTTATTTGGATTGTATAAGCAGAGAAACTGAGCATTCCCTTTGTGAAGGAGTTCCGTAGGAGGCTTGATGAAACATACGGCCTTGTCCTGAAATGGATCTTAACTTAATGTACGAGTTAATAAACCAAGAATGACCAGTTTGTTTAATAAAAATGCCAATCCTACTGCAAGCTGGGTGCCCCTAATGGTCAAATCCTAGAATTACCCCTGCTCACCCAGAAAACTGGCTATTAAAACCAAATCAGCCAGATCAAAACTGGTGCAGGACAGCTGTGATTTTGAGGGTCATCCCAGAATGGTGTAGGTGGTCAGAGATCTTTATTGGAAAAACATTAAGAGGGCACCAGATACTCACTGTTCACTGACACACTGCAGCTAACAACTGTTTTTCTGGAATGTTCTTCTGTTCTGTTAATAATGGACAAACCAGTGCCACATTGCTTCTAAATACTAACTCAACTCAAGCTTCCATTATTCAAAGCCCAAATGTGGGCCACAGTCTCACATTAGATACCACTGGGTAGCAGTCATCTGAAACCAGATCTCAAAATGTCCTAAGTAATCAGTTTCATAACAATTTCATAAATCCGACATAATTTATTTTCCATAGCTGCTCATCCAAAGTAGGGTTAGAATTTGGTGATCAGTGGTTACTGACATGCCACAGCAAACAAAATGTGTCCTCTGCATTTAACCCATATGTGACATAGCAGGAGGCAGCTAATTCAGCACTCAGGGGGCAGTGCCTTGCATCAGGGTGCCTTACTGGTTGGGGATTTGAACCAGCAATCTGTCTATTACAAGTATGCTTCCCTAACCATCAAGACACCACTGTCCACGTGATGAGAATGGAGTCAGACAGGGAACACAATGATGACCGTGCGTCGTCATAATCATACACTAAGGGCCATTCAAAGACACCAATCTTCACATCTGCGGGCCTTTGAACCACAGGAGGGAAGGAGGTAATAAGCACAGAACCGCAAGCAGGAAACGAACCAACAATCGGAGACCACAACGCTACCCACTGAGCTAGGAAGCGGCTGGCATCGTGCAATGTAATTAGCGTAATCAGTCCCAGAAGCGGCTTTGCGAAACGCAAATATAACCGCCACGATCGGGACTTTGACAAACTTCTGGCAGGTCTGTATAAGATGAAAAACTTGGGACTGGAACGACCCTCAGAGAAAAACCAGGTGTGTTGACACTGTAATCGCATTTCATTATTTATTTTCACATGTTAAAGGGATCTGCTTTTTTTGTCGTACGGATAATGCAGAAATCCAGAGATTGTGAAAAGTACACCAAAAGGATAGGAGAAATGAACAAACCAATGCCAGGTTGGTGAAATATCCTTAAACGCCATTAACATTACTTAGTTTAAATACGTAAAGGTTAAAAACAGTATTACGTGCAATATAATAATGAACCATTGAATTTATACTGATTTGTTGCTTATCTGATGTCTGAAATGAGGGATAGGATAGCATCATGTCTCTAAAAAGACTAAACGTAAATTAGTGACAAGGAAAATGTGTTGCCGTTTTATAGTATTCTTCAATTATAGGTGCCCCCCAATAGATGCATACAATTCTATTGATTAAAGTACGCCGAACTGTAAGCTGCGATTACAAATATAGTAAAGGATAAAGTGTGTTTAGAGCAACTCACAGATCGGTTTTACTATGATTCGCAAAGGATGTTTCTAATTAAACGTACCCAAGTTGGACACAAAAGCACATCACAGACAACAGCTGCAGACGTGTGATGGTACTCCACTAAAACAGCAGAATACAAAACTAACCAGAAGCAGAAAAACCATACGGACAGCTGGAAAACTTTACAAGTTTGTTTTAAAAGGTGTTTTCATGCTTTTTGTTTATTATTTTCATATAACATGCAGAAAATTCTGCACTTACCTCAATTGATTGGTCAGAGGGACAAAATTACAGTCGATCTAAGTATGAAATAAAGAAAAGCGCGGAGAAAAGTCGCGCATTGAGTTTGCTCTGCTGGTTTCCCCGGATCTTTCGGTATCTTCCCTGGGTCTGACTGAGTCCCGGACGTCTGCACGGCTTACAAAGGGGGCGGCTTTCCGAAGAAACACTGCCCCTTTTCATCGGCCCGGAGAGTTTGGAACGCTCCTGGATATATAACGCATTAAAGGCACATTCCTGTCAGAAATTACACGGATTCACCTTTCACAAAATCCTTCTGCTGCAAAATAATAATTTGTATGAAAACGAGTTCTATGACACAGGTCAGTGATTGAATTATAAGCTTATGGAAACGTTGCATGTCCTGTATCTGTATCTTTTTTGTAACCTATGAATTTAGATGCGTATTGTATGGTCTCAGAGAGTGAGACTCACACCCATAATTCGATACATAGGCCTACTCTCCTATGAAACACAATAGAGGCTGTAGATGTTTCCTGCTAAACTATTTAATTCATCCATCCATCTTCCAATAGCCTATCCTGTGGGGGAACCTGGGCCCTATCCCATTGAGGTCGGTGCAGCGAAACAACTCATACTATGACTACATGTTTTCCTATACTTACAATTACACTATCACTTGTTAATGGGAGTATGATATATTTTACTTTCATTTTATCTATGATTTTTATTTCCTTGATTGTTCAGAAATTTAGAGACAACTATAGAGAATTTCAGAGTCAAAACTTTGCAGGGCAACTGGTTCGCCATTTAACGCAATATCGTATCCTTTAACGCATTTTTCATGCACGGACGCGTTGAAACGTAAAAGGTGATTGTATTAACGATGACTCACCAGTAGGGGGCTACTGGGAACAGTGCAGTAGGACTATTACCTGGGTTCATTCATGTGGACGAGGCTATGGCCGTAATTTTATTTTTTTGTGATATTTAATATATTTGTATCCCATTTAAATTCGAAATCCATGGACCATTGGATGACAAAAACATCCTGTTACCAAATATTATTGTCTTTGGAATATTTTTCGGAAGACAAGATGTGGCAAGGTGAACCCCTGTGAAAAGGTCATTCATTAACTAAATCTGCACCTTATTACCAACGGTGATTTAAATGGGGTCAGCTGAGCGTATTCTGTCCTTTATATACCTTAAGAAGAATTTCCCCTTTGGGGTCATTAAAGTTGCATATGTTGGGTTTGCTCCATGGGGTTCCTAGAGAATTATCACTGTACCACTGTTCTCGGTGTAGAACAGTTACAGCAGCCAGTGAATTATCACTGTACCACTGTTCTCGGTGTAGAACAGTTACAGCAGCCAGTGAATTATGACTGTACCACTGTC
>JABFEB020000016.1:1510761-1522443 GCA_019775895.2 Stomatorhinus ivindoensis
AACAGTTACAGCAGCCAGTGAATTATAGCTGTACCACTGTCCTCAGTGTAGAACAGTTACAGCAGCCAGTGAATTATAGCTGTACCACTGTCCTCAGTGTAGAACAGTTACAGCAGCCAGTGACTCAGCAGAGTGACCACCATCTCCAGCGATCCCACACACCCCAGTCATCCCCTCTTCATCCTCTGGCCTCTGGTAGGCGCTACAAGAGAACTAAAGCCCACACTATCCGGATGAGGTTCAGTTTCTATCCAAAAGCCAGTAGCAATCTAAATCAGGCAATCAGCCAATTCTGCCAAGACTCAGTCACAGTACTGGTTATTATTTATTACATCATGGACTGTAAATACTTAGCTCACAGTTAATATTCTCATACTGTACATTACTCACTGTACTATTGGACTGCAAGCACTATCTATGATATTATCCATTGCACCTTAACATGAAAGCATATTGCTGCTGTATACACGGCCAGATGTACATGCACACACATTCCTGCACATTCCACGTTTCATAACTGTGCATTTTGTGTAAATTTTTCTGAGGTAATATTTACTTTTGTAATTCAAGGAACTGCACACTGAACCTCGCTGTACGGCAATAAAAGCTCTCTCAACTTTTAATCAACCCGGAGGTTAAATTTTTTTTTATCAGGAACTCATGTATACAAAAGATCTGAAATGACCCCTGAGCAGAATAAGAGGCTAGAAGATGGATGGATAGACTGATGGATGTTTGCATGCAAAAGGTTCTTTGGCAAATAACACTAAAACGTTTTGAAATCTATTGAGAATGATCACAGCATTTAAACACCGTAGAAATGCCGATTAATAATACTGTTTTTGTGTTATTGTACGTAGGATTGAAGCAAGTCATTTTTAGCACCCCTCCCCACAGAGCACTTTGTATGTTTTAGCCAGAGTCGTGTCTGACTGGAATGGAATCTGAATTTCCCAAACTCCCTTCCCATTTCCCCAGTGATGTCAATGGTCACATGTGCAATTAAAAACTCCATCGACATGCATTTAAAGAGCTGAATATGTTAATCGAATCTGAATTTTACACTTAAGTTTTGCAAGAAGTCTAACTCACAAAATATATCGCATTTTGAAAACTGTAACAGATAAACAGAATGACAATGTTAAATTCAGCTGCTGCTAACGCTAACACCCCCTACTGGCAGTATACTGTAACAGCACCACTTGCTCACAGTGAAATAATATGCAGGCAGTAAAAGACCGTCTGCAGTGAAGAACAGATTCCACATAAATGACTCGTCAAAAACATTTACTTCCTCAGCAAACAAAGACATTATCACCCAGAGCCTTTGTCTGCATTGAGCTTGATTTCTTTGATCAGTTTCTTCCATTCTACAAGTACCGTATCAGATACGGTGACAGTGACTGTGAAGTTACCTCTAAAACGTCGTGCATCATTACACAGAAGCTCTGCCGAGCTTTTCACCCAAAGTCCAGCTTTTTGACCGCCGATGTCAGATCGGATAATCGCACAGCCGGATCACGTGTCACACTGACTTCCCGAACAGTCACGCCGCTCGTCACATTTACGTCGCCTTCTACATTCTGGATGTGATACCTTTGGTTACAAATCCATGTTCCACAGCTTCCCCTAAACCTCTGCTACCCAGAGATAAGACACAAAAAGGGACCACACCACACAGTGGAGAGTGGACACAACCAAATCAATCCATTTACTTTGGTTAGTGGAGATTCCAAAGTTAAAAAAAAAAAAAAAAAAATTTTAAACGGAAAAATATACATATATTTTCAAATGTCAAAATGAAAATGCAGACTAAAAGAGAAATGCTACAGATTTCTCAGTCTATATACGCCCTTGTCTGCCCTTTGTCCGCAGCAGTAGAGTGATCATTTAAACCTGCGTGATTGAACTGGACCCAGAGTGTCGGCATGTAATATAAGTGCGGAGATGGGGCACTGGTCTACTCTCCAGAGTGGACCTGCTCATGAATCTTGAGGTCCTTCTGGGAAAAGTAGGCCTTGCTGCAATGGGCGCAGGGGTAGGGCCGTTTGCCCAGATGCACCTGCTGCTGGTGCGTCCTCAGGTTGCCCCGCTTGGTGAATCGCTTGCCACATTCGGGGCACGGAAAGGGCCTCTTGCCCTGGTGCACCTGCCGCTGGTGAGCCCGGAGGTTGCCCTTCTGGGCGAACCTCATGCCGCACTGGCCACAGCTGAATGGCCGCTCGCCCGTATGCACCCGAATGTGCATGTCCAGGTGGGAGGGGCTAATGAAGCCCTTATTGCAGAGGGCGCACGAGTATGGTCTCTCCGTGGTGGCGCTGAGTACCGACCGCCGCTTCCGCTTGCTCTGAGGCTCTGCCTTTTGCTGTGAGGGTACGAGCTGCACCTCTGAGCCGTCGGCCAATCCGGTGGCGCGTGGGAGCCTGTGGCCAGGAGGTAGGCGGGGCTGAAACTGGTCCGGGGTTGCAACAGAGTGGGGCTGGGGGGCATCCAGTGCCGAGTGCCTCGGCTGCCTGCAGACCGTCCGAAGCGTCCGGGAGGTGTTCTGGGAGCCCTCCCCCACCATCCCGCTACAGGTCACCGTTCTCCTGTCATGTCCCAGTCCGTTGAATCCCTGCAAGCAGTAATCTGTACCCGGAGGACCAGGGTGCCGTGGAGCGCCCCCTATCCCAGGCGCTGAGAAACACGACAACGCAGTCTGGTCCCTGATAGGCTGAGGTCTAAACCAGCTGTTTTCCTGTCCAGCACCTAAGAGGTAAACAAAAGTGACATAGGATTGATCCAACAACCAACCGGCATGCCCTGGGTTTAACTCCCAAACAAACATACGCTGGACAGACTGCTATGCCTGGCACAATGAAACAGTACATTTATAGTAACATCTACTTATTAAGCACTAACACCATCCTTTGGAAATACCCTTAATGTGTGACACCTCAATATACAGCTTTTTCTTAACCAATGGTTAGCATACCCAAACACATACTATTAAATTATAGGGCTGACATACAATTTAGGTGCTAAATGGACATTCATTTATGCCCACAGTTTGATACTTACTTTGACACTCAGAACTTAGTGATCTGTATAAATTTGGTGTATCGTGCTTATTACTAATATATGCTTATTACATTCGGTTTGCGGACCACGTCACCTGCTACTGTCTTGGTAAACCGTGGAATCGTTAAGCACTGAAATCGCGGTGAAGAAAGGAGCAACTCAGCAGCCACATCATCTCAAAAGACGAGATATTGTGGATAAACAAGGTAAAAAGGGGTCAGCGTTGTGGCGGTACTTTACAGTTTAAAGTCCGGCACGTTTACTAAGCAAAAGGATGCGCCAAACTTACACAGATTGCTACTGTAACTGGGGCATCACAATACGCCTCTCATTAACATTTTAGGCTAACTACTAATCTGCTTACCAAACTGTGGGCAAAAGCACCAGAAAGACAGCGTCCAGAAAAATGTTCACGCTCAGCATTCCTCACCATCTCCAGGCCCTGGACCCTTGAAGCCCTGCTCCCCGGGACTGGACCTCCCTGGTCTTCGGGTCTCCGCTAGCTGCGGTTTCATATCCGGGTCCGCCAGCTGCACAGGAAGGCAGAACTTTATTAAATAACTGCCACAGCTGAAAGCTTCTCATTTCCAAAAGACCTATGTAGTAATTTAAGCTTCCTTAGAATTTGGAGGTAAATGCATGTAGCTTTCATGGTTAAAATAATCTGATAATGAAAACCTTTTTAAGCATTCACAATCCCTGAAAGCACAGACCTCCTCTTTGACGATAATGGTGACCACCTCAGGACCAGCTTGTTCAAATATGCCCGACTCCTCGTCTTTGACCCTGTGGGGGTGCTGGGGGGCATCCTGTACGCTGCCCCCTAAATGAGTGCGGGAATCTTCAGCACCAAGGGGTCTTCCACCCTTAATCTCTACAGACACAGACAGACACAACACAAGGAACAAATTCAGGCCAATCATACACAGCGGTCAGCAGATGCCACTCGAGCGTGTGCTCAATGATGCGGTGATCTTTTCCATCAGCCGTTCCTCTGATGGTTCGGCGCTTTTTGGTGCCTGGCGTCAACTTCTGGCTACCGATGCTGCAGCGTGAGCAGCAGGTCCGTAAACGCAAGACTGTCTCCTTCGCGGTCCGCAGTGTCACTTTTAGCCTGGTAAGGGCATTATTAAAGTGCTACCCGGAAATCAGGCTTGCCAACGTTGGTCAGTTGGCTGGCGTGACATTTTCAATTCAAGCAATGTCTGCGCACACATCTACATGTATGTAAGAGTTTTATTACCTTGTAAAAAGTCTGTAGGGTTTGAAACCTGCCCCAATGCTTTGTAGCTAATTTTAGGTTTATACTAGAATATAGATTTCTTGAGCCTGAGAGTCTGAAAGCGTGTCATGCCACATATGTGACAGTTGGCACCCCTGTGTGGCCCCCCATGGGTGGTCATGTATTCCACCTTGGCACTGGTCCTTCCCCCTCCCCACTTGTTGCTGGACTGACAGCTGCTGTTGAGGTATAACTGTCTTAAGACAATCTATAGCAGGTGTGCTACAGCGGCCGCTTAGCTGGGGCACCGTTTTTGCGGTTTGTTAGTTTTGAGCTGCAGCCTGAATATTTGTTTCGCTGCTGTCGTTTAATTTGTTTTAACTTAAGTCAAGATGGGCTGCACATTTTTACTTCCATGTTTGCCTGAACGAACCTGTGTGACCCCTTGTGTCAGGATGAGAGTGGGCATTCCCACGGGTGTCATATTAGAACTAGTCGCATGCACGATTTTGTTCCCCCCGCCCAGGCCACAATGTAGTGCTTCCAATGAGCAATTGATTTCTACAATACCCACTGAAGCAAAGTATAGTATTTTTTTAAGGCTACCAATTCTGGTTCAAATGCATATGCATATCTTAATTTTATTCGTAACGGGCATGTGATATGCCATTTTTGATGTGTGGTCGCGCATTAAACGATTCTTTTGCATCATTTGCTAAAAGCACTTTCTAACATCGGCGTTACACACCGCTTCCCTTTTCCGACACTGCCGTTTCTGGGTCCGCATTAGAAAACCTAATCAGACCGCTGATGTCCGGAGCCCGGCTCGTCCTCCTATCCTGTATCTGCTTCTCGGACGCTTCCAGCCGGCGCTTCAGGGTATCCACTTCGGTGTGGCTCCGGGCGATTTCCAGCCGGAGCTCGGAGACGCTGCTCTCGAAGATGCGCGTTATCTCCAGCGCCGCGGCTCCCAGCAGCGCCTCCATCACCGCCGAGATGCGGCCACTGAAGGTCCTGCCCAGCACGGAGTCCGACATGCTGGAGACCCAGGGAGATGCGGGCAGGGCACAACTACCTTTAAAAACACGCTGACTAATGCCGCATATTTCCTGGTGTTAGGAGTAAAAATTCAGCGCATGCAAAACGCGAGAATCAAGAATCTGAAGCTTCCAGCATAACCGGAGGTGTGACCACGTCTGTGAGTACCAAACAATATTTACAACCCCACACCAGCGTATGAAAAGAGTCTCTACTTGCTCTTCTTTGCCGGTCAGTTTATTTTCCAGAATCGATTAGAGGAACGTATATTGCCCCCTACTGTCTTGGAGGAGGGAATAATGCCGTGACACTCACCGATACACAAGAAATCTTACGGCAAATTTATAGGCCTATTAATTCATTATAAACCTAAAATTAGCTACAAAAGCATAGGGGCAGTTTGCAAACCCTACAGACTATTTACAAGGTAAAAACACTGTTACACACATGTAAAATGAGTGTGAAGACTTGTCTCAAAATAAAAATCTCACCCCATCCAGCTAACCAATGTTGGCAGCCCAGAATTCCAGATGTATGATGCTTTAATAACAGGCTAAAAGAGATATTAACCATAACTGCAGTTTATACACAGTGTTAAAACCCAGAGATAGTGTCACTGTGGCATGAATGTATTGCATTTATGGCATCCTTGTTAGGTAGCGTATCTAAAAGGAGCTGTGGAACATCCGTTCTTCGGAGGAAATGAAAAAGTTTTAATGTTAATGGTAAACTACTGTCTCTACCTGTAATTTAGGTTAGTGGAGAATATCATAATAGTTAGACCACACACTCTCACGCATCAGACACAGCCTTGGTGAAGAATACAGCCTTAACCTTAGTCCTATGTTAGCTTTCTGTTCCTATCTCCTATGTTAAAGAGAGTCGGGTGCTGACCCTAACACGATCGCAAGGTTAACCATTTCCCCCATTTCACTGATTCCAGAGACGATTGGGTCAGAGTTAGAGATAAGATGCTATCCAGTAGCTTTTTAAAAACCAAAATATTTCTGGCTATAAGTAGCAATATGCCTTGTTACTTGCGAATGGTATTAAAATCGCTAAGTAGAAAACCCAAGTACTACTTTACACTGTGGATGCCACACAAGAGATGTGCTATATGCACTGATTTATTTGGTACCTCTGAAGTACATCCTTGCCATAAATTTGTTGATGTTATTCACCTCACTTGTACAGCACTTAGGCATATGCCAAACAAACAGCTTTTTAAAGTAATTTGCAAAATATGTCTTCTATAAAAATACTATAGCAATTTGTGGGACAGTGGATGGGAACAAAGGGAACAAAAGAGTGCACATTTGTCGGGGGAAGATGATGGCGAACATCAATGCAACTGCAGGTCATAGATATTTTGTTACATTTCAGTTTCCCCATTTATTTTTTTGGGTCAGAACAAACTTACAAAGGCTTAACACAAAAACTATATGTTCCAAAACCCTCAAGTTAATAACAAAACAAAGTTTTTGTGTTTTTTTTTTTAAAAAGGGCTTCAAGTACATTTGTCTTCATTTGATTAAGTTAGACTGTAACAGCAGGTGTCTACAATAAGTAAAATGTACGTTTAACCTTTTAGGAAGACTCTATGAAGCAGTTAAACACAGTCTATCGCGTATGAATTTGCTGATGTCTTCGCAACTCGCCATTTGTCGAGAACCGTTTTCCGCAATCTTTGCAGCTGTGCGGCCGGTCGCCAGAGTGGATCAACCTGTGCTTCTTCAGATGACTCAGCTGGCTGAAGCTCTTGCCGCACTGAGAGCAGCTGAAGGGTTTCTCCCCTGTATGATATATCTGGTGCGACTTTAAATTGCACAGGTACGTGAAGCTCTTGCCGCACTGCGTGCAGCTGAATGGTCTCTCTCCCGTATGGCTTTGCAGATGCACTTTCAGGTGGCACATATAAACAAAACCCTTCCCGCACTGCGTGCAAGTGTAGGACTTCTTTCCAGTGTGGTACCGCTGGTGATCTTTGAGGTTTCTCAGCAGAGTGAAGCTCTTTCCACAGTGTAAACAGCTGAATGACTTCTCTTCGGCTGAAGTGGGCTGGGGGATACTGGTGCTTCCCGGCAATCCTGTATCGCACGTGAAACCCTCTATGTCATTTGAGGAGTCAGAGTTTACCGGCATGCTTCTCCCACTATCGACCGTCTGGGGGGCTTCTTCCCTGTTCTGCAGCTCGATACGCTCTGCAGCTGCGTTTCCGGCCTTTGCCGAGCACAGTTTCTGAAGCCATGTCACGTTACGCACTGGCACCACGCAGGGGAAGCGAATCTGCAGCAGTTTCTGTCCGATCCCTCTGCTCTGGTCGTGTTGCGAGTGTGCTGCCGTCGATAGCCTGGCCTCTTCGCTCCACACGGACTGTATTTCAACTTCGTCTTTAACAGAAACCGAATCGGCACAGTCTAGTTTCTCAGTGGGAGCTCTTAATGAGAGATGCTGACGAGCATGCTCCAGGGCTGACTGAGACTCCGAGTCCTGTTCTGCGAGTGCAGGTAAACCTGGCCTCTCTGTCACTGTGCTCAGGTCACCCTGGGCAAACGCAGCATGCTGCCGACTGAGGGTTTCTCTCGTGGCAAAATCAAAACCCTGGATGCCGCTCCTTCCTGCGCCCTGTTCTTCGTCGTTTTCCGCCGGATCGAGCCTCTGACGGTCTTTCTCACGGGCTGCCTTCAAGCCAGGCTCCTCCCCCTGTGCTTCAGCTGGAGTCCTCCTGCATCTCTGACTGTCAGCGGTGCCTTGCACAGGGGAGAGCTCTGTGTCAGCACAAAGATTCTGGCTCGCTACTCCCGTGCAGGCCGATTCCCTGGAGCTACTGTACAAGCAGGTTAAATATGCAGGATCATCTCCTGGTGGAGAAAAAAAGGCAAGATTACAGCTTTAAGTTAAATAGATTCCTGCTTGGAAACACATCTTGCTGTTATTATGGGTCCTGAAATAAATGGGACTTGTAACCTTTACATTGTATTGTCATTCTAATGAATTTTACGTTAATCATAGCTGAATAGTAATAGCAATAATGATAATAATTGTTTTATTTGTATAGCACCTTTCATACAACTGAATGCGACCTAAAGTGTTTCCCAAAGACAACGAGAATATTAAATTAAATTAAGTAAAAAATTAAAGAATAAAATTAAATAAAAACACACAATCTAAAATTTAAATAATTATATAAAAATATATGGGTACAAAATATTTACAGCGACATGGAGAATATGAGAAGTGCTATGAAAACCAAAGTCAAGCACCATCTAAAACTCATTAAGCTTGGTTAATATTTTCTTGTTCACGTCTATCTTTTATGAACTTGCTGGATCACTGACTATATGTAAAACAATACTCACGGCACTTACCATCCAAACACGCGTTGTAGCTTTCTTGGTTAGCACAACTAGTCTCTTTGTCATGCTCATTTTTGCAAGTGAACTCAAAACCATCTGCATCCATATGTGTGGCCTGTATCACGAGAAAAAAACAAGGCTAAACGTCCAACACAAACAGCTTAATGGTGGATCTGAATTTATAATTGATGTATAGATGCCATTTACAGTTTGTGGGTCTACATCCAGGGACCTGGCTGGTCTGCATGTGGCTACTTCTGCCGTAACGCCAGCAGATGCTGTATCCAGGACAGTCCAAGGGCAGACGCTGTGGTTTAACTTTCCGTCTTTTACATCAAACCACTCCTCAACATCTTTAGAAAAAGACCAACAACCAAACCATCAGAATTTTCACAGCAGCAAGAGTGAATTGAACAGAGAGTTTGGATCCACTGAGGGGTCATAAAAAATAAGGACACGTTCTGTGAACGTCACTCAGACAGTAGCTGCAAGCATTTTAATCTGCACTCACCAGACTGTGTTTCTGCAGCTTTGGAGACTGCTTTGTTTCTGAAAACGTCAGTTTTGCTGTAATCTGCGTGCTTCAGCATCAAAAGCTCCTCTCGCTCTCTCCACTTCTTCTCAGAGGTTTGCAACCTCTCCGTCAGAGCCTTTACCTGTAGCCTACTCTGCAACAGCTCCTCCAAGAAGCTATCCTCAACCAGTTTAGTGATATCATGGATGGCCCCTTTAAGGACTGTCTCCATGATGCCTGTCAGCTGAGACTGAAAGTGGAGTATGTACTCTGACATTCTGCCACTGTCTTAATCTATGGTCCCCGGTTTATTGTTGCTATCCAACAGTTAAGACCTAGGTTCACTGCTAGGTCAGCGATAATAAGCCTTATAGCCGTAAGCTTCACCTAGATTTGGACCAGGAATGCTCCGTTTTGCAAGAACATGACTAAGAGAGAAAAAAGTAATTAAGAAAAAATATTATTAATAGACACCTTGTAGAAAGTAGCATACTGTCATTAATCATATACTTTTATAATTACCCTGAACAACGATCACCTACTTTTGCATAAAGAACTACACTGATGCAATATTAATGATTGCTATACTACTAATACAATCCTGACAAAATACTGTTGAGCGCTTTAAAGTTAATAATATATTCCCATGTAAACCCTCGGTTATAGTTCTAGCGTTATCGGTCTAGGTTATTTACACCCCCTTACGAAAAGCACTGAGACTTCCAAGCGAGCAGCAACCTTTTATAGATTTCATTCCTTATTTATAACTAGAGCTATGCGAAATAACTGTTTAGTATTGATCTGACTCGCGTTGTACTGTGACAGCTCTCTCTAACTGTAGATATTAATGCTCGAAATAAAACGTGCAGCTAGTTAGCTAATATTACTATCAGATTCATTGGCAGCTGTCAGGGTCAGAGTGTAAAAGTGCTACGTACAAGTAAGGTTTAGTACTGCAACTTGATCTTCTAAAAATCTCCATGAAGAAATTCCACTAAGGCATGTTCTATCTAGATAAACTTATTTTACTCCCTGTTCGCGAAGCGCTTCCCTATCAATAAAATACCATGATGACTATGTGCCGAAACATCAAACTACGCTATATGGAAAGCACGCAGGCCCATAAAAGACGGACGAAAAATGCGAAGGTAAAATTAGCGATGATCCTTCTTGGTTCCAAGCATTTATTTTTTCCTCCACATTATATATCCAGACTATATGCTAGGCTAAAATAGATTTGTGTATTAACCCCGTCAAAGACGTTTGTGGCACGAATCCTCCCCTCTCATAATATTTATGTTATTTACAAAAAGATACCATATGTAAGGTAAGTATTTTGTTTCTGGAAATAAATAAAGCTTTAGTTTAGCAACTAATTTTAACCGTTATAATTGCATTCTTTGGACGTCATTCCAGTGTATATATAGATGTCAGTGCATTAGATTATGCAATAAAATCGTCAATACCAAGGAAACATACATACAATTCATTTATTCTTCGTATACTGCTTAAACGAGCACCACTTGCTTGTTTCGTATTTCCCAGTACAGGAGTATAAACCTACATACAGCACAACACACACAAAAGTCCACGAAGAAACACGAATTAAATCGCTAATATTAGCAGTGTTTTTGGGTGAGGTATAGCTAAAGAGGAACGGCGGTATGCATCTCATATCAATTCAGAGAAAGAAACCTGTTTCTATGCTTAAGAAAATAAGTTATTAGTAGATACATAGTCAAATTAATCAAAGAACAGAAAAGCATCTATTTCATACAGTCTTTATCAAGTGGAAAACAGCAACATGATCATCAAATACTAATATCCTTACTCATATATTCGTCGTGACTGTCATGAGGTTTCAGCTAAGTACAACAAACAAGAACATATGACTGGACAGCAAGAATAATGTGTTTATTATACAGACAGGGAATGGGTAGAAGTGGGGACAATACAAAGCATACATAAGCACAAAATCCTTAGTTGCGACAATGAACAACTTTAGGAGTGATGTCTTAAAGGCGTCCCGAGAATTGAAGCACTGGGAGATTACAGGTTGTGGGACTGGTATTGGCTTGGGTTTCCAGAGTTACTGGCCATACCAATGCACAACATGCCATATTATAGACTGTAACTTGCAGATAACAAACTATAACCAATTAACATGAATAAACCTGGTAATTTAGCTCTCCTTATCACCCTCCAAACCCACCTGATACAAACAACTAATGTGAACCTGCTACTTATAATTAATATAAAAACATCTGATATTACCCTGTTGTCACATGCATGACATGATTTTCTGTGAACATTTACTGCAATGGTGTGCTTCATATTTCCAAAAAGAAATTAAAAATTTTAACAATATTCTTAAAACTGGCGTATCAGGCAGTCACACAGTAGAATTACGGTTTAGAAGTGTGGGGGGGGGGGGGGGGGGGGGGGGGGGGGGGGGGGGGGGGGGGGGGGGGGGGGGGGGGGGGGGGGGGGGG
>JABFEB020000016.1:1594778-1607103 GCA_019775895.2 Stomatorhinus ivindoensis
TGTGTGCACCGAGCTGCCTGCCCGTCTCACTGCCGGTCTCTCCATGTGTCTCTCCACAATCACTGAAGGACAGGGAACTCCAAGAGGACGAGATGGAAGGTACTTTAAGAATCTTTTCAGTGCAAGTTGTGACCTGTTGCCTCTGAGGCTTGTAGATACAACCCGTGTCTTTGCCCAAGCATGGGGGGGGGGCTAAATTCTGGCCACCACTCATCTACATTTCATCCAGACAGTGGGGGGGGCGGTAGATTATGGCCACAATCGTCTGAATTTCATCCAGACAGTCAGGTTTCTCAGCCCTCTATCCAGACTGCTGTTGGGTCTCCTCCGTTTAGTCCATCTGCCCTCATGTTTCACTCCACTGTACCAGCACCCCTCCCCCCCCCCCCAATAATTTTTAAGCTGTTATCTGAGATATCAAGATACCTATAACTGCAAAAAATTATTCTTTCTTGTATTCCATAATATTTGTGTGACATAGCCCCCAACCCCTCAGCCCCCACCATTCAACAACTGTTTCATGGGTTTCCTCCTGTTTGACCCTTTGTCATCTTTTATCTTATTGAGCCCACAACCCAGACCAATCCAATTATGTTCCAAATCTTTACTGGTCCCTGTCACTCAGAGGCCCTTGGAATTGTCCTAACTTCCCCCCCTAACTTCCCCGTGTAGTTGGCGCTCACTCCCTCCCCATGCCTCAGCAGACCACACAGCGTATATTCATACATTGTGCACAGTTTGGTTTGCGAACGCTCACTTCTTGCTCCTCCCTGCGCTTCCCTTTGCACAGAGCTGCGGGCAGGCTTTAAAGAGTTTGAGTATAAGGAAAGAGGCATAGTGAAATGTGAGAGCCTGGGAGAATGCATGAGGACCATGGGCTACATGCCGACAGAGATGAGGCTGATCGAGCTGAGCGAGACCCTCCGTAAGTGTGGGAGCCAGAGAGCGGACCGAGTGCCTCTCTGCACGTCACGCTTTTATCACTGGCCGGTTCCCCCTGCAGACTCTATGTCACTGTTGGCTCCCCCTGTTCTGTAGGTAGCGGCAAAGTAGACTTCGAGGACTTTGCGGACCTCATGGGCCCTAAGGTGGTGGAGGACACTACCCACATGATCGGAATAAAAGAGATGAAGGAGGCTTTTCAAGAGGTTGGTCCTTAACATCCTGTATGAGTCGCTAATCCATGGTTTTCGATGTTCCTGCAATCCTGTACTGGATAAATGGTTATGGAAGAGGGACGGATGGTTTGATGGTTTCTATTTTTAACTGACAGCATATAATGCTAACTATAATGTGACAGATATTATATCATGTGTGTGTGTGTGTGCAAGATTATCTACATCACATGCAAGATTACAATTTCTACCAAGAAAAAATACATTGTATTTGTGGGACACTAGGCACCAAATAGACATAGATTAGAGAGCTTTGGCATTTTTCGTTTTGCTCAGCCTCAGTACACTTCCCCTTGATTCCCTTTGACTCAGATCGACGCAGATGGAGATGGGCAGATCAGCGCTGCCGAGCTCAAAGAGGCCATGACGTCGCTGTTAGGGGAGCAACTCAGTCCTGCAGAGCTGGAGGAGATCCTGCAGGACGCGGACCTCAACGGTGACGGACAGATAGACTTTGAGGGTGAGGCGTTCGCCGTGACTCTTATGATGTCATCATTATTAGCCTTGTTCATCTCATCTGTACCTGCTTGCCAGCCAATCGTTATAATTTCTCCATGTCAGGTTAAGTACGTATATGGTAATGAGGAAATGTAAAAGTTATTTTAAAATTACCAGGAAAAGTAACAAAAATGTAAGTTGTATTTATATGTATAAGAGAATAAGCACTGATCACACACACACACACGTGTTGAATTACACTGAAATAATCCACCTGTCATTTATCTTTCAGAGTTTGTTCGAATGATGTCTCACTGATCCTTATTGAAACATTATGAACTGAAGAAGGAAAAAATCAAGAAAGGAGTTAATGACAGGAAACAGCAATCGGAAAATGAAAGGAAAAGACATCCTAGGGATTGGCTATATATTTTGCTTAACAAAGTTTTTTAAAGAAATTTCGGAAATATGTCATTCAGCCCAGTAATATTAATCCCACACTGTCACTTAATAAATTATAAGATAAACGATAAAAAGGTACAAGAAATGCACAGAAATACACAAATGGATGCCCGTTTATGCTAGCCTTAATGCTCATGCTAGCTAGGGGCAGTTGATTGCAGTAAAACAACTTAATAATTGCTTTATTGTCAAGGAAAGAAATATACCTTGAATGGAGAATCTCATTTCGAACAAATCCCAGCTGAAGAGCTTTATGTGGGTAGTGCGTAGCTTATGAATTGTGCAGTGAATTACTTTGTCAATAAGACAAAAAACATTTCTCTGTTTTCAGTATTATCAATTGTTTTATTTTCAGTTAGCTATTTTTTGCTAGCCAGTGAATAGTAACTTTACCTTTGTTGATCATGTGGTGTTTATGTGTATTAGTTGAAAAATAAATTAGTTTTAGCAGGAAGCATTATCTTAATGAGTGTAGTGTTTCCTTACACATTGGTTAATGTAGCCTGCAAATTTATGACAAAATTGCATATATGTTCAGTCGGGTCTGATAATACCCAGTTTCTTAATGACCACACCTCATAGGCTATGTGTAACTGTAATACATGTCATATTGTGGACTGTTATAATCCTATTTCAGGAAAGGTAATCGCACAAGATCTTTCCATTTTCAGTCATACATACACATTCGGCAACACAGGCAGACCATAGTACTGTGAATATTATCCATATGAATTAACTTCTGTATTCACATACATATCAGAACCAAGCATTTATTTATATGCATATTTTGTAATGATATACAATGAGGGTAGGTGTCAGAGTGCACATGACATATATCATTATTACATTATATTGTCATGTCCCCTGGGCTGGGGGACATGTTGTGCTCATTGTCTGTACTTGAAAAATATATATTTTTATGGAAAGAAAACAGGAAGGTAAATGGAAACAAGAACAATTAGAACAGAATGCCTTTACTGTCATTGTCAATTTCAGTCTTGGCATATTTCATCATATTCTCCAGTGAGACACACAGACAAGCAAAAGCGAAGTTTGGGGTCAGAGCACCAGTACAGCCATTTATCTAGCACCCCTGAGCAGATGAGGTTAAGGGCCCCACATTCATAAGTACTCTGACAATAATGGGATCTGAACTGATGACCTTCTGATCATGGAGTCTTAACCCACAGAGCCACACACCACGCCAGCAAAGCTTATGCTGCTAACATACAAATATTTCTTATACTGTCATTACAATTAACCACTGATTATATTACTACATGTTCAAATTTAAAACCAACACAGTATTAAATCTGGATAAAAATTCAACAGTGCAGAATAATGTTCAACTGACACAAACAAGGGAAATCTGAAGATCCATATCTTTCATAGGATGACATAACTGTTTCATGCATTTTATAAATCACTGTAACAATGTTTCCCAAATACCATTAACCAAATTATTTGTTTATTACCCCAAATGCTTTTTCCAGGCTTTCCAAGGCTTTATTCTTATCTATTAATTTCCAGCTTTTAGGCACATCGGCAGGTTCAGCACGAAATGCTTTGGCAAACTTTTTGTTAAATCTAGCAAAGACATACTTCCAGTAGTCTGAGGCCTCGGTGATTGCATCAGGCTGAATGCGCCAGTCAGGGTAAAACTTCCGGTAATCTTTGTATGGATGATACTCACCTGACGTGTCTGAGCAGCAGAATCGCATTTCACTAGCAACGCAGGAAGAGCACACATTGGTCACTAGTTTTGTAGAATTATTCCATCTGTATTGTCCGGTACCTTGAGGTCGGTGAACGGATGCAAAGTGCTCTGAGTGATCCATACCTACTGCCTCACAGGGAGTTTTGCAGAAGGGACACTGCTTTCCACAGCCAAACACCCGACAAAACAGCTCATTCTCAGGCTTGAAGGGTAGGTCTGTCAGAAATGATTCCACATCCATTTGCTGTTCAAACTCAGCGCTTGGTTTTTTTTCCATTTCCTCCATGATGGATAGAAGGCAGATAGAAAAATTCATAGGATTTGCCTTGTTTAAAGTCATGAATTTATCCAGGGCAGTTTTGGGAATGACAAGTTCCTTTTCAAATGTTGTGCAGATTTCTTGAATGAACTGGCAAATATTCCCACTCTTTCCACCTCTGGCAGACTTTTCATGCTCAACAGTTTCTTTTATCCTCCTGATAATCTTGGTTTGGTGACGAACCACTATGGTGCAAAGTTTGTCATGATTGTCTGTGAAGTGCTTCACTATTTTCTTTGAAATCCAGTTTTTCACAAACTTCTCATACTGTTGAGTGTACTGAAGGAAATGTTCAAAATCATCTATTAAAAGCAATTCTTTGAGGATAGAGAACTGGAAAAAGGAGCGGGTTCTGCAGTCAATCAGTTTCTCTTCTGTCAAAATTTCATCCACAATATCTGGGCCTACAACCTTAGCAGCATATTCCTTGATGGCAGGAGCAAGACAGTAGGTGGCAAACTCTTCAGCTTTCTTCTGACACTGGTCTGTTTTATAAAACAGGTCCTTAAAATCAGAGTAGTATTGGTCCTGAAACTCCTTCAAGCATCGCCGAGGGTCATTTACCTCAATAAAACAATCGTGCATTTTCTGGAATTCCCTTCCTGCAAACCCACAAATGTGTCCCTTCAGAGAGACCTCAAATTTGTCACTCAATTGCAGATCCTTTTCCCTCTCCAGCAAGCCATCTATCAAACACAACAACTGTGTGGTGTAAGTGTCATGGTAATCTGTTTTTGTTTTCACTTTTTCATCAATAAACTCCTGACTCTTCCATATGACACGGTCTGCCAGGTCTTGTGCCTTCCGCTTCTGCTCATCCCCCAAAAGACGTTTGAAGGCCTTCTTTAAAAAACCATCATCATTTTGTACTGTAAAATTTTCACCACAGTTATTCAAGGAAACCTTGGACAGTATTTCATGCACATGACTTCCATCTCTAGTCAAGTTAGCCCGTAATTGACGTTGAATGTCTTGTCTAATATCCTGTTTCTTTAGGCCTGTAAAATCAAGCTCTTTCACAGTGATTTCCCACATCATTGTAAATTCCGATGAAAGTTCTTCAGATGACATACTACTTTTAATTTTCCTGCATCTGTCAACCAACTCTAGAACTTTCTGCTCCATGGTGTCTGTGTGCTTCTTTCTGACAATGTCCAACTTGAGCATGCCCTTTTTGATTTCCATTGCTGCCTCTATTTTGTTTTTCGCAGAATTCTGTGTTTCTCTTGCCAGAGTCTTGGCAGAGTTCACAAAATCCTCTCTGTACTTCTCCACCAAATAAATGTGGTTTTCTTTTCTTTTATAATATTCAGAAATGTTGTCCAAAATGATCATCTCTTGCTTATTGAGCTCATCAGCTAACTCTGTTTTCAGCTTGCTCAGTAAATTCTCAGCAGTGAGAGAAGTCTCCACTTCATCATAGTTCGACACCGTAGTCTCAGCTCGTGACAGCCACGAGTAGATGTTCTTCCTGAACACCCACTCCCACTTGTTGAACTCTATACAAAGCTTAGAATAGGCATCAGCCACAAGGCTGTTGCGAAAGCTGAAGATGAAGTTCTCGTACTTCACTGCGTTCCATAAACTCTCAGCCCACTTGAAGAATTCAGCAAACGTGTGTGTTGTGGTCCGGCACTCACTGAAGGAAGTAATAAGGCTTCTTTTGAAGTCGCTTACAGACTCACTGTAGCCTGCATTCACCGGAGCCATGGGAGGGTTACCATGCCAGAGTCCAGGGATGTACCAGTTATTCTTTTCTGGGTTGTATTCCATGATGTCTGTAAAGGTTTTGTTGCTTCCCCTCTTTTCCATTTTGGCCGCTGTTTGGGTCATCTCATCCAGCTGCTCCAGAAGAAGCTTCCTGTCTCTGAGGTTTTTGTCATGGGCCGACACATCTGCGACGTTCTGGTGCACAAACTGGCAGCAAGGCTTCTTCCCCACTTCCTTCATGCGCAGGAATGCATGAACAACTATCTGCAAGATATCTTTCATCTCTGTGGAGTTCTCCATGGCTATGTTGATGACTGTAATGTCACTCAGGCCTACCACTAGAGTGGCCAGCTCATTATCATGCTCGTAACTTTCATCTAATTGGGCCAACTCTGGTGATTTCAATCCTTCTGTGTCAATGATCATGACATAGTCACATCCAAGTTGCTCTCTGAAATCCCCCTTCACCCTGATAAGCAGCATAAAAGCACCTCTTGTACAGCGGCCACTGCTGACAGCAAACTGAACTCCAAACATGGTGTTGAGCAGAGTGGACTTCCCAGTACTTTGGACCCCCAGCACTGTCACCACTCGGATCTTACTTTTTGAGTCTGTCAGATGCTGCAAAGCTTGCATCACAGCCGACACCCACTGAAGGGGAATGTTTGACGCATCCCCATCTACTAGCTCCAGTGGAAAACCATCCAGTAATAGTTCAGCACACAGTCGTGGCAGGTTCTCCATCTGTTGTCGAGCCGGATCATTTTCAGAAAGAGAGCTGGCAGATTCGTACAACTGACCCATCTCTCGCAGAAAGTGCTCAACTCCTAAAGAGCTGCTGGATATCTGCCTGTCCAATTTAGCAATGAGCTCCTTATCTTCAGGAGAGTTACGGCACTTTTCTTTATACTCTTCTCGGAGGCGAGATAGGTTAGTGCGTGATATGGTGTCCAAGTTGATCCTCATCCATTTGAGGAAATAGGAACGGTCTTCTCTGGAACTTGAAATTCCATAAATAAAATGTGACATAGCGTCAGACATATCGAAGGCCCACTGCTGCTCCCTTAGCTTCTGTTTCATTTCCAGCAACTCGCTCTTATACATTTCAATGGCTCTATCCCCAGCTTTTGTCAGCCTACATTCTTCCTTCTCTAGTTTAGTAAGCTCTTTCCAGATTTCTCCTTGCAAAGGAAGTTGTTTTTCCTTGAAATCTGCTATGTCAGTTATTCCTGATATAATCATCTCTGCCGTCTTCTTTCCATTTTGACACTGGGTGTAGTCTTCATCTACTGGGATTCCTAAGTCCTGTGCAATAGCTGACATGTCTACAATATTCATATTATGTGAATTTTCCTTCAATAGCTCACTCACAGTCATTCGCAGCTCATTACCAAATTCCGCATCGTTCATTCCCGGGCGCTTCATGAGGATGTTCTTTGGCTGAAGCTGAAGCCTGGATATCTGTGCTTTGAAGTTCCCCACATTGAAGCTGCTGGCCTGTGAATTGCTGACTAAGAATAACTGAGCCCTAATATCCTGGTGATGGAGCATCTCACATCCATGATTAAAGTCATCGCAGAACACAAAGACTGCTGCAGATGTTCGACAGAGGAAAGAAAATTCTGTATGAAAGGAATTTATGTCTCCACGCAAG
Organism: Stomatorhinus ivindoensis; assembly: GCA_019775895.2. Taxonomy (NCBI): domain Eukaryota; kingdom Metazoa; phylum Chordata; class Actinopteri; order Osteoglossiformes; family Mormyridae; genus Stomatorhinus; species Stomatorhinus ivindoensis. The sequence continues at coordinate 1,602,254 of JABFEB020000016.1, forward strand.
TTGGATACAGCAACAGGCCCAGGAAAGATGTCAATGTTCTTGTTCCCACAGGGCAGATACCAGCTAATTTCCACCAGGCCATTAGAAATCCTCCTTTTGGTGTCACCACATACCATGTTCTGGTGAACAAAAGTGTCATGATACTGCTGAGGGTTGCTCAGAACTTGGTTCAAGATATGAGACTTTCTCAGGCTACTGCGGCCCAGCCTGACAAAAGATACCATGGGCATGTTTGTAAGCACGATGCTGTCCTCTACGAAACCTTTTGGATCCTTCAGGGAATGTGGCTTGAACTTCTTCACCATGTCCCTCATAGCCCAAAGCATCAACATGCGCTGGTGTCTGTCAGAATTGGGAAGCAGAAGAGGCACGGCATACTGGCACATGGACATCTTCGAGGTCATTTCCTGTTGAAGGAAACCATCTGAACACAGGAAAAGAGCTGTGATGACATCGAGGGGGTTGACCCTATTGCTATGACCCTGTAGGTCTCCCAGATGCTCGAGAAAGCTGTCCAGGCTCTGGAACGCTGTGGCATCATTGCTCACGCACATCCCACTCCTAGCAGTCACATTTACCATCATGAGCCGCCTCAGAAAATACCATGGCAGGGATTTGACCGACTGGACGGGCTTATCGTTCACAGTCTCACTGGTGATCTCCAGCACAGTGCTCAGGGTAAGTTTTTCCTTCAGGTACCCTTCCAGTCCCAGGTCATATATTAATTCAGCTTGTGTTGTTTCTGCAATTTGGAAAAAATTTAGTAATTTTTTTAAAAAATCATTAAAGATAAACAAACTCTGAAAAACCCACATAACAAAGGTCTACAAAAAAAAAATTCCAGGTGCCAAAATTTTTTGAATGGATATATGTTTTATGGATGTTGAGGGTGCTGAATTCAAAAATCTTTTTAATCTTTTTAATACTTTTGCTGAATTGGTTCTAGTTTTTGAGATAATGGACATCCATGAAAATAATGAATCCCCCAATGTGACTTGTGTGATAACAAATGCAATAGCTTTTGGTCTGTCTTTTGATTCTTTAACAGTGTCTTAGGTAATGAAATGTCCCATATAATTATTCTGCATTTCAATTTGTAGGCCCACAATGCTATAAAGGTGACTTTTTGAAGCCAGAATTCAACTGAGAATTTGCAGAGGAAAGAACTCTGCTACAATATAAGCTTGTCGACCCAGTTTGTCTTGGTTTATACCCAAAAAGTTCTGTCTTAATAAGTATATAAATACATGTAAACATTATGACTTGATGGTCCTCAGATTTGTAACCTCATGAAGGATTCCAATTTTACCAAATGCATGAATAACACTGAGGCTTCGGCCTGGAAGAGTTTTGTCTCTGTTGTGAAGAACTACTTGGGTGATCACAGAGCAGACAATTATGAAGAACTGGTGCAAGATATGCTTGCTATCTTCAGAAATTTGGGAGTTAATATGAGCATAAAGACGTACTATCTCCATAGCCATTTAAACAGATTTCCAGATAACTGTTAGATATTTTTTATTTCTTTTTTGTACGATGTTAGACTGTTTACTTACTAGTTGTAACTAAAATTTAAATATTCTTGCAATTCTGAATGCTTTTCAAATGTGTTGCATTACTTAATTAATTAACTATTAAATATCTCAGAAACTAGAGCCAATCTGGCAAAACCAAAGTTATATCCTTAATCAGCACCATAAATTTAATAGAAAACCGTTCAGACATAATTGGCACCAAAATGACTGTATATCAGTGTAATTCTACATACAGAGATAGTCAAGTATAGTATTCAAGAGATAGTCAAGTAGAGTATAGTATTCAAATAAAGTAAAAGTGTTACATGCCCCAGTCTTAAATTAAAAACATGGCTGGAATAAAAACCATAATATATCAAAACACCAAACCTAGAACACAGGGATGTTTTAGATTCTCTCATGCATAAGTTTCAGAATAAGCTGAACAAGAAAAAAAGTTCTGAGAAATATAGAACAAATAAAAAACAAAGGCACATTGTCCACTCTACTTGTATACCTCTTATTTTTTTGCTAATTTCAGGCGGAGACTGATTACCAAAAAGCGAAAAACTCTTTACAACTTTACAGTACCTACTTGTGAACACGCAGATTGAATTCTCTCTGCTTCGGCTTCCTGTCTGAAGCACTGTACCAATGATAAAGGTGTACTCTGTTCCAGGTTTCAGATCTGACAGAATGACTGTATCGGCACTGGATTCCAATTCCACTGATTTTTGCTGCTCTCCATTGCAGCCGTAGGTGACAATGTACTGATAACTGAGGTCTTCCACGCCGGCTGGCTTCTGCCAACAAAGTGTCACTGAAGTGCTCCTCACTTCCTCTGCCTTTAAGCTGACAGGTGGAGATGGTTCTGAACAAAACAGACGAGACAGGAAGTGGATCTCGTGTGCTACTTAAACCAGGACTTGTGAATGACGTTATCAGCTCAAATTATTCGTTTTTATAGGTTTGACTGTGCTTTACACAATAATGTTGCATTTTGCACAATGCACAATGACCTGAGCCAAGTAGAGTACCAGAGTACTACAGTACAGTAGAGTAGCTTGGCTTTAAAGCCATTTCTAAATCATTGAGGGGCAGTAGTTTAATAGTTTGTTTAATAAATAAAACTCAGCTTTAGTGGCTTCAGTGACTGTTTTTTACATAACATTGCAAATAATCTTACCAGACAGAAAATGCAGCTCACGGTATAAAAACAGGTTTGGCTAATAAAAGTCTCAAGATTTACACTCCAGCAGAGTGAACTGCACTTGGGAATGAGTCGCAGAGGACTTTATCAGTATCTGGAACACTCTTGTAAAATGGATGATCTCATTAATATGGAAAGAGAAGAAATATATCTATCATTTAAATGCAGATCTCTGAAAGACAAAGCACATCTTCTCACCTGTACACACTCGAGCAAACGCACACTCGCTTCGGCTGCCATCGGTCCCAATGGTGACCACGCTGAATACATACTGTCTGCCCGGAGACAGGTTCCCAATGGTCACACTCCGGTCTGTCACCTTCAGCTGTTTCTCCATCCCTTCGAAGTCCCAGGTAACCATATACTGCTCTGGCTGGCCCAGCATCGCCACTGGTATCTGCCAGCTCAGAGTCGCAGAGTCAGGGGTCACGTTGTCGATCGTAAGATCCTGTGGTTGGGGGAGTTCTGATACAGACAGAGTTACTAATTATGGATTTATTTAAAAATCAATCATCAAGTTGACATACCATTTCACTGAGTTTAAATAGCTTGTATGGGTGGTTTTCTTCAGTCTTCGATGACCAATGAAACATTTTTAACCCTATCAAAAGTCAAAACTAGTTTTTACAAATGTAAAAAATAATATTTATATCCTTTGAGGTTAAACAATGGTATTTCTTGTCTTTTTCAGTCAGATTTAAAGAAACAAAAGAACTGTGTTGCTGTCACGCCTAATTGCCCTTTGACACTGTACACAGAGAGCTTTCTTAAAATAGTGCAGAAATTAAGATGAATTCTATTTTACAGATAATATAACCATTGCATTCACAGCATTATAGCTCTCACACATCTCGTGAGAACCTCATAATCTATATATTACATTGAAGTGGTACATGCTACATTGCATGTCTGCAGCCATGTAATTTTCTTTATTAACATGCAGCTCAACAATATACTAAACTGACTTACTTGTGCGAAATGTTATGCAGGCTGGATCACTCTCCTGATCACTGTCCTCTAAGACAGTGCACACAGTGACTTCATACTCCGTCCCGGGTCTCAGGTCAGACAACACCACACCGTTTGCCTCTGTAGTGATGGACTTGCTTGGTTGGTCACTGCTCAGCCAAGTCACTTTGAATTTAAGTGGAACACTTTCCATGTCTGATGGTTTCTCCTTGCCGGCCAGAGCCAGCAAAGTGTCACTGAAGTGCTCCTCAGTTCCTGTGCCTTTATACTGGCCAGTGGAGATGGTTCTGAGCATAAGAGTGAAGGAGACACAATTAGGAACTGTTTGTCATGTGCCGCTTAAAGCAGGATTTGTAGTGTAAAAGGAATAGACATCTTAAAAACAAAAATTTAACAGCTCCGTGTTGGCAGAAACCAGGCATCAATGAGAGCTTTCCAGAAAGGCCTGTTAAAGAGGTCATTTTTGTGTTGTGAGTTGTGTCCCTGCAGATTTAGGCAGCTCTGCTCCTGTATTATCTGAGGTATTCATCCTGCAGGGAGGGTAGATCAGGTTTACAGATGCATTCAGCTGAGCGTACCGCCCTCTGCAGAGCTTTGTGGTCCAGGGCAGAGCAGTTACCAAAGCAGGCTGTGATTACCACGGTGAGGATGCTGTCCATCGCTCCTGAGAATAAGGCCCTAAGAATGACTCGTGAGAACCTCCTCAGATGCCTAAGATGGTGCAGCCTATGCCTGGGCAGATGTGCTCCGCAGATACAAATTCTGCGATATTGAAAGGCATTCAACCTATCAATTGGGACCTGTGCTACGAACACAACATTGGGGGGGGGGGGGGGTGAGGGGGGGGTGTCAATATTGTGTATGATGCATAGAGAACTTCATGGAATGGGTTTCCATGGCTGAGCAGCTGCATCCTAGCCGTACATCAGCAAGTGCAATGCAAAGCGTCAGATACAGTGGTGTAAAGCATGCTGATACAGTGGAGGTGTGTTCTCTGGAGTGACGAATCACTCTTCTCTGTCTGGCAATTCAATGGACGAGTCTGGGTTCGGCAGTTGCCAGGAGAACAGTACTTGCCTGATTGCATTGTGCCAAGTGTAAAGCTTGGTGGGGGGGGGGGTGATTATGGTGTGGGGGTGTTTATAAGGGGTTGGGCT
>JABFEB020000016.1:1613935-1638361 GCA_019775895.2 Stomatorhinus ivindoensis
TCAACAATAAGCTACTAGCACCCCCCACAACACCCCCATTATTTTCTTTGTAAAAGTAGCTTTCACTGTAAAATGTGAGACCCCTTCATTAAAGCGATAATATTATATTAACCAAGTAAATCTGGAGGCATGGGGAGGGTCTTACCTTTTTAGCAAATGAAAGTCTGCTAGTTGGAACTCAAGAGAGATTCCTGCTGTTCAGCTTTCTCAGCTAAAACTGCAGAGAACTTGAATGCTGGGCTTGGTTTTATGCTGCCTTACTCACTTCTTATGCTAGCTTTCACTTTCACTTATCATTTCCGCTGGAATACATAAAGGCAGCAGCCCTAACTAACTTTCTTTTTCCAGGAATACCTAACCACTGTATTTAAGAGAAGTAGAATCTCTGTCACATTGCAGCCTGACCAGGCAGGAAAAGGTGATTTCCACTAGCGACTACAAGAAAAAAGGGTTTAGATAGTTCAAATTGGGCATCTTGAATTTGCAAATTGAGTGATAAAATGAAAATGTGTTTGCAGCTCAGCAGAACTGGTTAAAAAAATGGTACATGAGTGAATAATTGCAGTGATTGTACCTGAAGTACACGATCAGAATAAAGTGTATAAATGGTCCGTGATTCAGGTGAGGAGCAGGTTAGGACCATGGAAACTTTACTGCCACACCCCCACCCACACCACACACCCACCCACCCAAGTTACCTACACCCCCTACCTCTGCCCCCGATTCTCCACCTCCCCGGAATCAAAATGCTTAAGGTGGGAGGTCAGGGATGAAGTGCTACTCATACACGGTGGTCTTTGGACCATAAAGGTTGTAGCATATCTGAAACATCACTTATCTTATTCCCATCATTTTATATTGTTACACAACAACAATTAATATTTATATGTCATAGTGATCATTATCATTAATATATCACAGACCACATGCGGGTGGTTATCAGTGTATGTATTATCATTTCCATTAGCGACTCCAAGACAAAAGGTGTCTAAAGAAAAGAGACCACAATGGAGTAAAATACTAAACAAAAATAAAAATATCAAGTAATTGCCTTCGTAATACATATAATGCTGCGCTTTGTTGTTATTTCCAGTAGTCTTTTTCTATCACTTTATGTATAACCTTATAATAAAAAAATATGTAAACATTCAGAATTAGATTTAATCCGTTCAGAACTCCAGATCGAATCCTAAAACGTTCGAGTTCAGATCGAATTTTCCCCATAAGAAATAATAGAAAAACAAATAATTGGTTCCGGACCCCAAAAAATTACACATTTTAGCATTTAAACACAAAATTAACCGGATAAAACAAGAAGAGCATATACTGTACTAAACACATCTAAGCACATTTATCAAAACAGTAATTTGTAAAGTAAGAAAATAAATGTTTCCAAACAATGTGTCCTGCCCCGATCGTCCGCTCCTTCCGTGTGCCACGCCCCTAGTTAACCCCGTGTGGAATCCCCGTGTGTCAGCTGTTTCTGGTTGTTGTCATTAGTCCACTGTATTTCGTCCGCGTTTCAGTTTGTTTCCCCAGTCCGGCCATTGTATTGTCCGTCTGCGTTTTGCCTGCCTTACCTGTAATTAAACCGCGTATTCCCCAATACCCTGACGTCTGCGTTTTTGTCTCCGTTCCATCCCCGCTCGGTTTAATTATTATAATTATTATAATTAAACGTATGAATGGTTTATTATTAATATTAAAATAATGAATGAGAAATCTTTATTTTTAAATGTATTTATTATGTAATAATAATTACTGTTACTGTCTATCATTGTCTAAATGTAGTTTTACCGTCTAAGTATTTGTATTCAGTTAGTGTAAACATGCACGGTGCTATCACAGCTAATGCGAGGCTGAGACTGAAGCTTTACCCTTTGTTTCCGCTGAGAGACGTACAGCACAGAACATTGCGCCTATCCGCTAACTTAATGACAACATGCAGCTAACGAGCACATTGTGGTCCACATGCTTAGCCGAAGACCGTTCCTTGCGGCACTTACCGAAGTGTGGTTAGTGCACATTAAGCGCGCTGCACTCGGCTTATTGGTGGTAGTGTGCACAGATTGGCAATAAATGGGATGAAGCCTTTATAAATTTGCCGACCAAATGACGGGACTGTCCGGGGAATACTATGCTATCGTTCTTGACAGCACCAGAGATCTAGTTTACTGCTAGGATTTAAGATACCGATTAGTAGATATGTTTTCGTCTCGTTGTGGTTACATATTTCGTTTTAGATATCCTATAAATGTTGTGCCCTTTAAATATTGTAGTTTAAATATGAAACATCCGGGGTAGTATGTGGGAAAATATGGAGTACGTGCGTTCTTGATTTGTATTCCCATCCGATAGGTGGCGGTGGCGGACTGAACTCGGTGCGTTTCCAACTTTTGTCAAAGAGAATGTCAGCGAAGAAGACGTACATGGGGAAATGGGTGCATGGTGTGTATTTATTGCCGATCCCAAAATATTAATAGCCCACACCGCCAGATCCCGGAATTTAAAGTGACGATAATAAATAAAGAATGGGAGAAAGCGCGTTTCTATTGACATTCCAGTCACATCTAAACATGTGCATGGATTTGCTACTGAAAAGAACGACTTGTGAGATAACCAACCTGGTGAGAAGCAGGTTCGCTCGGTTTCACGGCGATACCTCCAGTAAAGAAGCAGAGAGCCGACGGCTGTCAGAGAAACTTAAAGGTCTGGAAAGACATTCGCAGTTGCCAGATGTGGATCAGCCTGTTCTGGTGGATAGAACGGAGAAATCTTTAGACACCGATGAAGAGGGCTGTTATCTGCTGGATTTCCAAACGCGTTTGCACTCTTGCATGAACTGCATCCTGAAAGATATTGCCGCCGAGATTACTACCTGGGTGAAGGACAATGTCACCCCTTTTCACGGCGAGGCCGCTGCTAAAGATTGCGAGATGCAGAACGTGCCGGCTGAATGTCGTTTACCGTCGTTTGATAAACGTTTTGGTGTGCAAGTTCACAGCAGTGAATCGGCCACTAATCACCAGCCCATCGCGTACGACTATGGAGAGGTGGAGAGTGAAAACAACGACAAGGGTATGCTTTATTATTTACAACCGTTTTGGGGCAGGTACTTTCAATTTAGTCTTGATTGTTGGCTTTTCATGTTATCAGCATGATCAAATTACCTGTTGTACTTAGCAGCAGCGATAGATATGGGTTCGATTAAACTTTATTGTCATTGATAAAAGGGAGCTGTACTGGGCTTTACTTTGTATTACTGGGCTACTGCACAATCATTATAATTACAGCCATTTATTTTTTGAATTTGGGTGGGTCATGGGGGTGCGGGGCATCTTAACACCCTGTGAACCCAGCATTATTGGGGTTTAACAGGCGTTAAATTAGGTGTCTACGGATGACAATTTAGAGCCTAATAAATTAGCATTTGGAGATGACGACTCCTAACATTTGTGGCTTTTGTACCTGATGACTCCTAACATTTGTGGCTTTTGTACCATAGGTCTGGCTCAGGAAAAGGCGGCTATAGAGATGAGGCAGGTTCCAGAGGCAGCTTGCTTCGTCGTGGCCGAGCCGTCTGTGCATTATGAGCTCACAGTAGCCACTACTGCCATTGAGGACCAGCCACACGGTACAGAGAAGGGGGATGGAGAGCTGGAGGGCCTCCATCCTGACCATCACCCCTATCCAGATTCATGGCCGGCCGAAGGAGCGGGGGAGAGCTCAGTCCCACCAGAGGGAGGCGCTCTGAAGGCTGCCGTACCCCTTCAGCAAGCCCTGGAGCTGGGCAGTGGACAGAGGGAGACTGGCCTCCACAGCTGTGTCCAGTGTGGGCGGAGCTTCAGGAAGGAGTGGGTCCTCCGGCGACACATGAGGAAGCACAGCGAAGGGGGTGGAGTGTCGGCGGGAGCCACGGGACACGCCTGCCCCAACTGCGGCCGCACCTTCAAGCATCGGAAGGGCCTGGTGTCGCACCTGCACAGCCACAGCGGGCAGAAGCCTTACGCCTGTGACGTGTGCCACCTGCACTTCACGCGCCCGGAGTCCGTCAGTAAGCACCGGCGCCTGCACAGCGGCGTGCGGCCATACGGCTGCCCGCGGTGCCCCCGGCGCTTCTTCAGGTCCGACGGCCTCAAGAGCCACATGCGGACACACGACAGTGGGGAGCGGGACCGGCATGGGGGGGCAGCGGCGCCAAAGCTCTGCATGTGTACGCACTGCGGGAAAGCCTTCTCCAGCGTGAGCCAGGTCGCCAGTCACGAGCGGACGCACACCGGCGAGCGACCTTACGAGTGTCCGCAGTGCCACAAGAGGTTCCGGCACGCCGGCGCGCTCAGCGTCCATCGTGTCACCCACCAGCGCGAGCGGCCACACCCCTGCCCGCAGTGCCCCAAAACCTTCCGCTGCTCTAAGCACCTCAAGCGCCATCTGGTGACGCATTCGGATGCGCGGCCCTTTTCCTGCGACCAGTGCCCGCTGGCCTTCCGCACTGCCGGTGAGCTGAAAGGCCACAAGGTGCGGCATGGGCTGCAGCGTACACACGGCTGCCCCGAGTGCGGGAAGCACTTCAAGACGGAGTACGAGGTAAAGCTGCACCGCAGGGCGCACAGCGGCGAGAGGCCCTACCGCTGCCCGGACTGCGAGCGCGCCTTCCGACGGCCGCACCACCTGGCGTCGCACCGGCTGACACACACAGGCGAGAGGCCATATGCCTGCGATGTGTGCCAGCGCCGCTTCATCCGCGCCCGTGAGATGCGGAGCCACAGGAGGAGGGTGCACCTTGCCGCCGAACCCTCAACATGCGAGCGGTGCCAGGCCCACTTTGAGAACCTGCCGCTGCTCGAGGCCCACAAACGCTCTGTCCACGGCGCTCTGCCTGAGAGCTCGGACCCACAGCTCGACAGACTCTCCAGGTTCCCCAAGATCCTACCTCGATGTGTGGCTCCGGGCTGCGAGCCGGACCCAGGCACGCGACCGGGGATGGTGTCGACGGACGAGCAGCAGGGGGCGAAGTTCCTGAGTCCCGTTGTCTTTGTTCTGGCCGATCAGGGTGTCCCCTTCCCTGTGTTACAGCCCGGCACGGTTTTAACACCTCTGACAACCGTGTTGAAGCTGCCTCAGGCGCAGATGCCACTGAAGATGCAAATAGAAGTCACCCCAAAAACACAGAAAGGAAAAGTCACCAGAAGGGCGGCGCTGAAGGCCCAGTTCCCGGTCGATCCACCCGTGGTGTTCTCCAGCGCTAAACCGCTTGTGTCAGTTCTGCCCGGCGCATCCAAAGCGAATACGAGGTCCTCCGCTAAAGCACAAGCGTAAACCCCTGTAAATTATCCCCCTGACAAGCTGGTTTGCGCGTGATTCCTAGGATTCTATTTTTGGTTATTTATTAATTTTTTTGGAAGAATAAGATTTGTGTTTAAATGTATTGGGACAATATGTAAAATCACGCTACACATTGCTCCTGAATGAGACGTTCTCCTGTTGCATAAAACTGTAAAATTGTTTGAGTCTCATTTATTTTCTTTTAAGTTGCTTTTCCTACTATGTGTAAGATTTATGATAAAAACAGACTTTTATTGATACCCCCGGATGGATTTTATTGTCCAGCATCATTACATGTGTGTGTGTGTGTGCGTGTGCGTGTCCCATGCACAGTAATAAGTTCCAGCACAGGTGGAAGATCTGAGGAAGGTTTACATGCCTTGCAAGTATGAGAGGTGTGTAAATTAGTGCAGGTGGACCTCAAGATGCACCTCATTATTCAGGATGGAGTAGAATTTGGACACCATCTGTCCTCCCGCCCTCCTGTCAGAGGCGACGGTTTGGAAACAAGGAAAAGTTGGAGTCCTTAAAGCAGATAAAATGGCAACAATGATGCCCCCTCCAGACAGATTTTTTTTCCTCAGGAGTTAGTTTCTATATAAACCTGTTTGCTCAATCCAGAATAATTAAGTTACACTTTGAGATGTGAATTAACACATTAGTGTGTAAATTGTTGCCTTTTCGGTGCCAGTTTTATACATTATGTCTTAGCCTAGTCTTACAGATGAAATATACTTTTCATTAAATATTACACGGCTTTCTGAAAAGACCCATAAGGAGCGAGTGCTGATTCATTCTTAGGGCCAAGCTGGACTTTGCGCTCCTCAGTGCTGCGTTCCACCCTCCGTACTCGGCTAAGTCTCTCATTAATCACATCGGTTCACTCTCGGGAAAGAAGCCTTTGTTTTTTATTATCTGCCTCTCCAGGCTGTGGACTATGGAGAAAAACAAGATGAAGTAAAAGGGGAGCGGAGGGCAGCGGTATCCTCTCAAGAATAAGTAAATATGTTCAGTCGGAAACGGCCGCAAGTAAAAGAACCAGGAAGTCGATCGCCCTTTCTTGTCAGTGAGTTGTTATCCTTTTCTCCAGTAGAGGGCGCTGTTGATCTGTAAATGATGAAATTTGTATCAATGAGTTCAACTTCAATACGAAGTTTATTGTGCTACTGGAGAAAATCAGAAGAAGAATTGAATTTACTGATACCAATCCTTTGAATCCACCAGGGAGGAAGCCTGCCAAGCCTTACCGGCTGTCCCAGCTGCGAATCGTCCTCCTGGGGGAGAGGGGGGCTGGCAAGAGCTCAGCAGGCAATGTCATCCTGGGCCGAGAGGAGTTTGAGCGCGGGAGAGAGACGCAGGCGTGTGTACGGAAGAGAGCCGAGAAGGACGGGAGGCTGGTCAGCGTGGTGGACACGCCCGGGTGGGACGGCTCCACACTGCACGTCCCTGACAGCCTTGGTAGAGAGCTGGTGCGCAGCATGGCGATGTGTCCCTCCGGACCGCATGCCATCCTGCTGGTCATCCCGGCCACGGGGGTGGGGATGTTCACGGAGACGCAGAGAAGGGCCGCCGAGGGCTGTCTGGGGCTCTTCGGGGAGAAGATTTGGAGCCACACCCTCGTGCTCTTCACCAAGGGGGGCAAGATTGGCAGGGAGGCCCTGGAGGAGCAGGTGAAGGGGAGGGGGGTCCCCCTTCAGGGGCTGCTGGGGCGGTGCGGGGGCCGATGTCACTTCCTGTCGGACAGGAAGCGATGGGGGGAGGATCAGGTCACAGAGCTGCTGGAGAAGATCGACGAGATGACGGTGGCCAATGACGGCTGGCACTTCAGGATTGACCCTTCTCCCGGAGCAGGGTGGGGTCCAGGGGGGCCCACAGGTGAGGAGGAGGGCAGGCTGTGGGAGAGGCTGGGAGAGATGGAGAGGGAGATGGAGGAGATGAGACGGATGTGCGAGCGGAAGCTGAAGGAGAAGGAAGAGGAGCTGAAACGTGACTTTGAAGAGACATGGAGGAGAAGAGAAAGGGAGCTGAGAGAGGAGATGGAAAAAGGTGCAGAAGAAAGGGGGCTGATGAGAGAGAAGGAGGAAGTACAGGCCAGAAAAGAGCCCCCCCATGGTGAGTTCTGTTACCGTGCGAATCACCCCGAGCTTTGGCTGCCACTGGTGCCATCGCACTGCAATAACAGCCACTGGTGCCGTCGTACTGCAATAACAGCCACTGGTGCCGTCGCACTGCAATAACAGCCACTGGCAATAATGATGGAGCTATGTAGCATTCAGCATGTTAGCATCTGTGTTAAGCGAGCGCCTCTGGTGCTTGTTGCTGTGTTGCCCACAGTGATCTGGAGAGAAGGCCTAGCAGACCAGCCACTAGGGGGAGCCGGTGACCAGCTTACCCCAGTGCTGAAGCGGCCGGGAGGCCCCAAGACTGGGGAGTGCCGAGCCGGGGACGTGGGGAGGAAATCTTGCCCCTCGACCTGCAGCCTTGGCCGCTATGGCGGACTTGCAGCGGTGGCCCTGGGAGTTGGAGTGGGGGCGGTAGTGGGGGTCATCACCGGGGCCCTGAAGGGCATGGTCAGGGGGGCTGCAGCGGGGGCGGTCATTGGTGGAGTAACTGGTGGTCGGGTGGTGACATTTCTCAGGACGAGGTTAGGAGTGTGGGAAGAGAGGGAAACGTCTGAAATAGGTTACAGCCTCTGAGGGCGTGACGGGCTTATTGCTGACAAAGCCAGCAGGTGGATGGAATTCCGGTGCATTCCATAACCCTGCAGTCACACTGGTTACATATACATAAATCAAAACATCGAGACAGGCTCAGAAAAACCCTTCTGTTTGTGAGAATGCACCCAATACATTGGTAAACTGAGCATATGACAATTGAGAGTAGCTACTGTATGTACTGCAGCTACAATGTATCTTGATGTTTCGACGCTCTTAGAAAACAATCTGAGCTGAAGTTTAGACAGAACAATCACTCAAAAAGCACTTTCTCTGCGTTTATCTTATGACATTATTTCTATGCATTTTTGGCCATCCAAGTTAAAATGCAAAAACAATAGGAATTTTTTTCAAGCTGTTATTACTATATTAGATGTCTTTGCTGTAGAGGGTGTAGCTGAGAATGCAGAGCGCTTACTATGCATGTATAAGAGCCCCAGCGTCTCTGGGCTGTTTCAATGTGCTGTTTTCCCGACTTGGATGTTGCGTTGGACAATTACATCTGCTAAATAAAGTTCTTGCAACGCTTTGAAGTAATTTTGTGTTGTATATTCAGAATATATATTTTGTATATTCAGAATATATGTAGTTTTGTTTAACAAGATTTGAACAAAGTTTTAAAAACAAATACGTATCAGTTAAATCTGATGATTGTATATTTTGTTACCATTAGAACCTGTGAAGGTAGCATATGGTGGGGGGGAGGGGGGGTATATACGCGCATATTCTGTTGCCAATTTAGAGACAACCAAGTGTCTTTGGACTGTGGGAGGATCCCCACACAACAGGCAAAACATGCAAACTGCAAGAACATGGTGGACAATGCGGGCAGGATCCAAAAACCCAACCAGCAGGTGGCAGCATCCAATGGCAAGTTCGTCTTTACACAAAGATTATAAACCCCGCCACCCACCCTAACCCTTTCAAACACCAATTCCACTTCCAACATTCTGTTTTTTTTCCCTCTATGGGAATGGTTTCCTCATTTTGAATTATTACTCATATATAAAAGTGTAATTGGAGTGTAGTGCTGAACAGTGTTTCTCAACCCAATTCTCAGGGGGGGAGCAAAAATGTAGACGGTCTAGGGGTCCCTGAGGACTGAATTGAGAAACTCTGGTGCAGAAGATCATCAACGATGCGTAAACAAAGTCAAAGAAAGTGATGATGGTCTGGCTGCAGACAGCAAGACGACACAGCTGTTATGAGAACAACATGGTGTCCGTAGTCAAAAAGACCCACAAGAGCTTAGCTGAGATCAAATGTTTTTATTTCAAGAAATTTGTACATTGGTGTGTTAATTTTAATGTATTCCTTTTTTTCAACGGGAGGTATTTTCTTCATGGGACATCAGATCCCATCGCAAGGCATTTCATTAGCGAGATGACTGGCTATTAGTTTGTTCTTATCGGTGTGCTTCCATGCTTGGATCCAGGAAATGTGGATTAACAGAAAAAGGGAAATAAAAGATAACACAACAAATTTGGGAAAGAGGGAGCTGAGAGAAAAAGAGAAGGGCTGAGGGATGGTCTGTCATTTCAGAGATATTTTAGTTTATTTATTATCTAATTACCTCATTATGTTTATTTTTCATGGCTTCACCAAAATTTGAAGTAGATGTAGACAAAGTAGTATATATTAATCAATATCTCTGAAATTCATTTTTTTTCTTAAGAAATTAATTGATTTCTCTTTTTAAATAAAAGAAAAAGACACTGAAAGATAGCAGCAAGTCTCTTTATGCCGTAATTAAATTTCAAATGTGAGTGTTGACGAAGCAGCATGACATTAGCCTGTTAGCATGCACGCTAAGTGCTAAGCACCTCGATCTTTTCTACCTACAGTCCAGGCCTCATTGTTAAACTAGGCTCCTCCTCTCCCGCTTGCTCCTCCCCCTCCTCTGTCTTTCTCTCTCTCTCTCTCTTTGCCCCTCACTTGTTGGCCATGACATAGGAGCCGTGTGGGTGGAACTGCCTGTCGCGGATGCGCCTGATGGACTGCATCTGGGGGTGGCAGGCGCCGTACTCATTGAAGTGAGTGTAGTCACCCTTCTCCAGCAGGTACTGGCTGCCACGGTAACCGGGGTACTGGTATCCCACAAAGCTGCAGAGAAAGAGAGAGTATAACCCCACCACCCCATGTCATGCGCTGCAGTGACATATTCGGGATATAACCTATTAACTGAACAGCAAATTTCTAAAACTTGCTCAGTCCACAGGAGGCATTTTCAAGTGAATTTCTGTCGATTTCGTGAGTCTTCAGAACTTTAAAATGAAAGTTCTCCGTTGGGTTACATGAGAACTGAGCGAATTTTGGTTTCCGGTTGCTGTTATGCATAACGAGTAAGCCTGACTTTAAGTCAATGGCTCATCTCAAAAACAAGCAAAAAAATTTAACTGACTTAGTTCTGGAAATTCACTCTTCAGTTTCATTCATCGATAACTGGCAATTTTTTTTGTGCTTCAGTTCCTACAGCAGATTCTCCTGTAACTTACGTCCCACAGCTCACCATGATGCTACCCACTCTGTCGGTGAAGCCGTACGCAAATAGGCTGGGCACGTCATCGTCCACGATCTCCATCTTGCGCCCCTTGAAGTCCCCGACCTCGTACAGGCAGATCTTGTGCTTCTCTGGGTCCTGACAGAAGCCCCAGCAAGTAAATGCAGTGGACAGTGTACAAATTATCAGAAAATTACAAGCAAATATGCAAAAGCGCTACCATTCTGACAGGCCTGAAGGACATGAGGAAGTCATTCCTGTGGTTGTTGCTCCATGAGTCCCAGCGAGGGTACTCCCCCTTCTCCAGGACGTACATCTCACCACAGAATCTCATCTGCTCGTAGCCGACAAAGCTGGGTGCACAGAGAGCGACGGGCATCATTGTCAACAAATTCCCCAGCAATGCCACGAATCTCTGGATCGGCTTGCTTCGTAGGGCTGAGGGCAGTCATTGTTACATAGATGGCTCGGCGAATTCCGTCAGCCCCCGAACCCGCAAGGGACACCTTATCACCGTGACTGTATGCAGGCTGAGGGCGACAGACTCACGGGCCGCAGTCAACGCGCAGGGAGCGCACTCTGTCAATGCCGCCCTCACAGACGTTCATACACTCTCCAGTAATCTCCATACACTTGCCCTGGAAATTCTCCTGGTTGAAAACACACATCTGCAAGAGAAAATAGTTGGCGGGAAATAGGATTATTACAACCGATCTCGTCGCTTAAGCTAACATACTGTCGACTATATGTCTACACCAGTAGGGTTAACACCTACTCTCATTCACAGTCACTGATAGACTTTATAGAGCTCCTGCAGCAGTTTGTTTGTGATGTTTCACCACGTTGGTCATGTTCTGTATGAATGCTTTTTATTTCTGCATTTCCTGCGTATTTGTTCCTCTTTACCTTGTAGGCCATCATGCCAGTATCGGATGTCTTGCCTGGCGCAGTCCTCCCATCTGCCTGGGAGGGGGTCTTGCCTGGCGCAGTCCTCCCATCTGCCAGGGAGGGGGTCTTGGTGGACTTCTCTCCGCTAGTAGACATGACGACTGAGAAACAGGGACATATGAAAACATTAATGGTAACAGAAGAGAAAATGTAGCAAATTGCTGATGATTACTAGTATTTTATAGATTGCTAATTTTTTCCCAAGCATCCTGTGTGTTGATACATTAACTTCTGCTTACACTACTAATAAAAGTCAGGTTGTGATTGAACCGCAAACGCAGGTTGTTTCTGTCACTTTTTCCCGATAACTGAATTTGTCGCACTTCTCTTGAGCTCTCCTTCCCTTCCCGTTTCTTACCGCTACGTGTGAAGCAGATTTCTGTATGCGTGCACATCGCCCACCTCACTCCCGTCGTTTATATACACTGGTTCACCCCGGGACAGGATTTCAGACAGAAAGGAAAAACCCGCTGAGACCGTAGGAGCTGAACAATAGAAACCCCCCTGTCATCAAACGCCGTCAGGAAGAGAGAAATTGCTTAATCTATAGTTTCATGTGAATTTTCTGCTTGTTTGACACGTTCACTTATTTACTTATTTACCCCGTTAAAGGAGAGACTACAATCTCTCAGACGCAGAATGGCTGGAGACCGAGGTCACAGACTTCCAGGTACTAGTTCCGAGGTTTCTTGTCACATGCATTTGGAAAACAGTGAGGTATTGTGCCGCAGTCACAGGTGGATAGGACACAAAACAAGGCAGTAAAATATATAAGCGATAAACAGGCAGAGCTACATGGGGATGAGGTAGCTATGTGGAATGTACAAATTGACAAAAATGCAGGATAAAATGTTGGAAAGACTTCAGGAACTAGGCTACATTGATAAACTCACATTTACATACTGATATTCATTCCCTGCGTAGAAAAAAGGGTAAAAAGTTGAATTTTTGCTTATCACTGAAGCTGTACCTTCAAGTGTCTGCCAAGTGTACCCTAGGTGTAGGTAATTGTATCTTTTAGGGTACACAAATGAACTCATTTCAGTATCACTGATGGTACATTAATGCTGTTTGCACCTTTAGAATGTTCCTCCTACTTCTGTACCTTAACAGATCAATGACAAGAGTACAGCTCCATTGACAAGCAAAGGTACAAATGTGTACGGTGCGTCCGGTAATTTGCAGCCATGGGTGCAAAGGGTTAATTCCCAAATTCCCCGCCTGTGCCCAGCCTTTTGTGTTGCCTGCGATAGACACTGCTGACATGTACTTTAATAACGGACATCCCCCTTTGTCGGGCTCCTCGTTGACACAATAACGTCCCCGTTAGCTGGGATGTGCAGAATGGGCTTGTTACGATGCTGAGTCGGTCATATTTTCCCTACAGCGTCACCAACGTGTGTGTTCGCGCGCGACGCGGCTGTCGGTATAAAACCCGAGCGCCAGATTCCCACAGCAAACCAGGCATTATAGTGCAAACTCCCTTTGCCGTGTTACCAGCTCGGTAAGAGGCCATTTCACTTTGATCCCATTGTAAATTGTACATACAGGGGAAAAAATACTACTCAAGTTACGAATTAATTAATCATGTGACTTTAACAGGGAACCCAGTAATGTTTTGGAACACGTTTGTAAAATGTATAGAATTAGTACATGTATTTATTTCTTACAGTTATTTCTTACAGTATCTGTAAATTTTGTCATGGGATCAAGAAATATTAATAAGCCTTTTCAGGTTGATTTCTATTATTTTGATATTTGCATTTTCGAAAATAGCCCATGTATGCTGACCTTACCTGCTGCAAACAAAAATAATGAGAAGAAAATAATAAGGGCACTTTGCAATTCCTGTGGGGATAGGAAACAACGTTGTGCTGAGTGTTTTTATTGGAAACAATAAAATAATTGTATTTTCGCTATGGCGAAAATGAATACTGCGCAGGGAGCCTGAATCAGTGTAGCTGAATGCATTGATCTCATTCTGGCTTCATAATGGCAACTGCAGTTTAAGAATTGAGTTACCATAAATCTTCGAAAAGCAAAAGTAATTATTTTTTCTGTCTCTCTCAGGAATACGCGTCAGCTGTGAAGATGCAGAAGTCTGTCAGACCCTCCATGATGGGATTCGGAATGGGAACGGCTCCTTTCTTCAGGGTATTTATTTAAACGATATCAGGGCCCGTTGTACCCCTTCAGAGCCCCTGGGCAAAGCTTTTCTTGGGAGGACTCACTTCCTCCACAATGCAGCTAATTCGGGGGCCGTAGGTGACTGCCTGTTATGCCTATAACCCCCCGCCCCCCCACCCCCGTTCTGCAGATGACCGTGTTTGAGCAGGAACACTTCCAAGGTCGTTGGCAGGAGTTCACCACTGAGTGCTGCAACATCCAGGACTGTGGCTTTGACAACATCCGCTCCATCAGGGTGGAGAGCGGAGCGTGAGTGTCTGCCCACGGGATAAGGACCACTGTAGATCTCCACAAAGTCAGCGATACACGACTATCTATCCCCAAGTTTCCACACAGGCAACTCCCCTTTGCTGTGCGGTCCGTCCATACGTAGATGCGTAGATGGTGTGCTGATCTCATCCTTTGTCTTCTTTTCTGATTGCTTCTTTCCATCTTTCTCCAAAGCTGGGTGGGCTTCGAGCACCATGACTTCCAGGGGCAGCAGATTGTCCTGGAGAGAGGAGAGTACCCTCACTGGGACGCCTATAGCGGGAATCTGTCCTACCACGTGGAGAGGATGATGTCATTCCGCCCCATCTACTGTGCAGTCAGTAGCTGCCTCGCAATTTTAGTCGCTTTAGCACGTTTCTGCTGTTTTGAGTGTGTTGCTTCCAGATCGAACAGCAGAGTTTCTTTTTTGGGTTAAACCAACAGCCATTTGGTTTCGAATAGCCACCATACTACCTGGCACTTGACTGTCTATGCAGGATGATGTTTCTTCCCACCAGTGTGTGCATGTGCGTCTCTTCCTCACGCCTTCCCTGCACACAGTCCCACCGGTGCAGCCGCATGACGATCTTTGAGAAGGAGAACTTCATGGGCCGCAGTGGCGAGCTGTGCGACGACTACCCCTCCCTGCAGGCCATGGGCTGGTGCAACCACGAAGTCGGATCCATGCACGTGCAGTGTGGAGCGTGAGTGGGCCCACGCCCCCCTCACGGCCAGCCGTGGCATTACATATAGACCCATGGACAGTTAGGTCCACCCAGAGCATGTTTACGTCCGTTTTGCCAGTTTAGCTGATGCACTGTCAAGAATACGACAGCATAGTATCATTGTATAAACTTCCAAAGCTCTGGTCACATGACATAAATCCCTGTTGATGGACTCTGGTCACATGACATAAATCCCTGTTGATGGACTCTGGTCACATGACACAGTCCTGAAGCTTCTAATAAGGCCCAGGGTTGCTTTTGTCCTGCCAGCCCCGGCTGCTGCCAATCAGAAGCCAACCAGAGCCCCCCCCCCGACTGGGGTGCCCCTTCAGGAGACTTGTCTCTATCCATCCGCAGATTCGTGTGCTACCAGTACCCAGGCTACAGGGGGCAGCAGTACATCATGGAGTGCGAGCGGCACTGCGGCGACTACCAGCACTGGAGGGACTGGGGCTCCCACAGCCAGACGCCCCAGATCCAGTCCATCCGCAGGATCCAGCACTGAGGGAGCGCCGGTACCCACTGACACCCAGGCGGACACAGGCTCCTCCCACAAACCTGCTCATTGGTCACCCCCCCCACAGTGACAACCCTTAAAATGAGCGCTCAGACACCATGACACATGTACACCCCAGACCCAAATATCCAGCCCAGTATATTAGTCACTAATACCAGCCAGCACTGTCCCTTGCATTGTAACCCCCCCACACATACAGTTACAGGTCTGGGGGGGTTGTCAAGGTCTGAATGAGCAGCTGGGAAACCCTCTGAACTGTGACCCCTGTGTGTGACTGACGCTGTGTCATGGTGCTGCCGTGTGACACAGAGGAGCTTCAGGGGTGCGCTATTAAAGTGTTATTGGTTTATCCTCTGCATTGATGTGCTTTTCCCTCATTTCGTTTTAATTTCCACATCGTTATTACATTTATTCCTGGCTTGGAAGGCCCAGTCACTGGTCCAGGGACAGCAGAATACTAGAATACTCTTCTTCCCCCAGTGTGGTCACAGGTTAGTCTTTGTGCCTCCTGTCCAATGTGATGCTGCAGGGATCCAACCCTGGAACTCGTAATACCCCCCCAAGGACAGTCAGCGGCAACAAACCAAACATTATGCCTGCAAGAAGCAAAACATTTCTATAAATACAATTACTTTAATCAATTTAATTGTGCTTTGGAAATACTGGAAACCTTTTATTAATTGATGCAGCATGAATCATTTCTATAACTGCTCCTTAACTGGTTAAAAAAAAAAAAGGTTTGTAGAATATTTGTGCTACAGCTTATACTTCATATTGTACACGTATACATTGTATGGGACAATGTGACAGCTACAGGCTGAAATGTCAGTATCCAGAGCCTGAAACTACAGGTCAGATTCTGTCACCACAAATCATGTAGCAATATAGGATTTAATAATCTCAGGAGGAGCAGCTCTTATGAAAAATGCAGAATAGAGGCGGGCGGCTTTAAAAACATTCAAAAACAAGCAAGGACTGGAAATACAAACATAAAGCAAACACAAGACCAGTGAATTAACAACACATACAGCAAATGTTAATTTGACAAGAACAAGTCAGAATTTTCTGTTCTCTGCAGGCTTCTTTTTGTCTATCTGTTGTTTTTTTTAAATTTTTATTAAAATTTAATCCCCCCTACTCACAGTCACACAAGCACACAATGCTTTGTTCCCTACCCCATCCCCCCCGCCTGCTCATACGTGTTGTCACGCCTCCGACGTGCGCCCCCTCCTCCTGGCACCTCCCCCTCCCTCAGATCCACGTCGGAGTCTTGTGAGGATGTGTCCCTGTCCGCCTCATCCCTTTCCACCATCTCGTCCTCGCTCTTGTCCACGTCCGATTCGTCAGAATCGTCCACTTCCAGGTAGCGATAACCTTTGACCTGAAAAGGAATGTGAAACAGTGGCGTATGTGCACTGGAATTATGGGTAAAAGCTAGAAATGCTTTAAAACCACAGGAAGATCTTTGTTTCAACCTCTTGCTAAGCAAAAAAAAAGGTGAAGAAATGTGGTCCTTTTTTGGATGCTTAGCCATCATGCTAAATACCTTAAAAACCCTTTCAGGAATTCTTTGATGTTCCAAATCCCCTTACAAAGCGTACGCATAAACTGACATCTCGATCCCGCTCCCTGATCAAGCTGGTGTCAGTCAGGCCTCTTTCATGTCACAATCGGGCCACGAACCTTGTGCCGCGGCCGGGGGATCCGGGGCAGTCGGTAAGTGACCTTCATAGCGAGCCGACGCTCCATCAGCATGTAGCAAAGACACGACACCAGCAGGGTGACCAGCACAATGGAGAGCTTGGCCTGAGGATGGATTTGAGGAGGTGAGCGGCGCCACCACAGCACCGAGGAGAACGGGAAGAATATCTGACGCTGTTCTTCTCACCCTCATGGGAAGTCCGGACCACAGGTACACGACAAAGATGGCGATGGCCTGCCACCAGTGATATATCGTATAGACAAAGTCCAACCGGTCCTTGTCTTCGTACAGCATGCCAAGCAGGGCTGAGAGAAGAGAGATAAGTCAGACGGCTGCTTTAGGAAGAGGGAGAACTAACTGAACTGAACATTTCCATCCATTTTCCAAACCGCTTATCCTTCTGGGTGGTGGGGGGTCCAGATCTTATCCTAGAAACTCCGCACAAGGCGGAGAACAACCCAGGGCGGGGGGCCAGCCCATCACAGGGCACACTCACGCACCATTCACACCGACGGGCAATCTAAGAACACCAATCAGCCTCAGCACGTCTTTGGACTGTGGGGGGTCACCGGAGTGCCTGGAGGAAACCCCACGACGGCACGGGGAGAACATGGGGAGAACATGCAAACTCCGCACACATGGAGGCAACAGTGCCAACCACTGCAGCACCGTGCCCCCCCCCCACAGCTCAAAATTCACAGGCTGTGTATCCAGAAATTGAGTTTCTTTGTTCCTTTTTTCTAAAATAACTTGCAGAAACAAACTCTGATAATAAATGACTGACAGTAGAGCAGAGAGCCCTTCTGAGCTTCCTCAAGCAGAGCTAACAGGCATCATGCGTCCCGTCGGTCAGCTGATCTGCTTCTCTCACGACCTGCTGGACCCCAAGCAGCATTCATGGATGTTTTACATCTCACGTGTCACGTTTATCTCCTCCCTGACCGCTCAACGGCGTAGGAATTCCAGTCTCCTCCAAATAACCCTACATTAACCTAAAAAGACATAAACTCTGGAAGATCAATGACCACGCAGGCCATCGGCACTCTGAGGAAGCCTGAGAGTATTGAAGGCTTTAAAGCCAACATTCTAAGTATGTTTTGGAAAACCTTCGCAGTTCAGGTCACGCCCCCCCCCGCGGGTCCCACTCACTGCTCAGGCCGGTCTTGTTCAACGCCGTGCCCAATCCCCACGCAGCGACTAGAAGCAGGAGGCCGGGTTCTAGATCCGGGTTGCGTGGCTTTGGGGACCAAATCATCAGCCCGACTAGTATGCAGAGGTGCAGCGTGGCCCCCGCGAGGAGCGGAACCCAGCGAGGCAGCCACATCAGAAGCGGCGGCAGCGCCGAGAAGATGGACGCTGACAAGCCGTACGCCATCACCAGAGCCCACAGTTTCTCCAGGCCAACAGAGCAGACGCCATAAGACTACACAGGGAGAAAGCGACAGAGAGCCTGAAGGAAAAGATCAACCATCTATCAGCTACAAACTCAGACCATGTTTGGTGGTGTGAGACTCAGTGGGTTAGCATGCTGTGATGAGAAGGTCACCAGTTCAATTCCTGATTGCTCCAGGGGCTTACTGGTTCTGCTTGATCAAAAATAAATGCATGTCACTTTGTCTAAGTGCATCTGCAAGCTTAAATAATTTCAGTACCTTTACCCCTGATCTGTAATTATTACTAGTACTCTAGATGATTTAGATTCAGATTTTACTACAATCTACATTCAATGACCCTCAACTGGAGAAGAAACTTGAATATTGATATGTGGGTAATCAAAACATGTATAGGTCCTGTTTTTCGCTTTAACACATTTAAAAGACTACTCCATCGTGGGCAACTTTACCCAGTGAGGTCCTCACATCCGGGTTTGAACAGCTGACCTAAACTTTACCTCAAAAACATACATACACACTGGACCGTTTGCTACAGTGTCACACAGAGCTGAACATAGATTATAATCTACGGGTCATATTTAGCATCACCGAAAACACTACCAGTCAATCTGCAAAGAATAACACATAAAGAACTGCAGATGTTTACATCCAGAGATGTTAGTGTACAGAGATGTTAGTGTACAGTGATGTTTTTCAATCCAGTCCTCAAGGCCCCCGAACCGCCCACATTTTTGCTCCCTCCCAACTGCCTGCCAGATAATCCACATTAAACATGGCCGGGGCCCCCCCGAGGACCAGTTAGAGAAACACTGGTGTGCAGTGTGAGGGCTTTAAGGTGTGGGATGAGCTGTGCCCCCCCCCCACCCCGCTCACCAACATGAGCCCCGTCACGGCGAACAGGATCTCGAAGCCGCTGTAGATAAAAAAGGGGCAGAGCAGGCGTAGGCGGTAATCCCGCAGGTGCTTGAAGGGCAGCTGGAAGATGTTACCCCAGCCAATGCTACGAAGGTCGATCTCCTCCGTCGGTCGGTATGCCGCACCACAGAGAGCAAGGAACTGTGGGTAATTGATGAGAGGTGAGAGATGCAACAAGATCATTTTTTTAATGGATTTCTGTTCAGCCTTGTGTCCCAACAAATAAAATGGTAATATTGATCATAATAATAATAATAATAATAATAACAGCATACATATACCTATTACATGAAATATTATCAATATCATTGCTTATGTATAAATAACATACATTATCGTTCACTCAATTTGATATCAAGGCATTTTCAAAGCTTTGTGAAATAGATATTAGTACAGTAAATATTAATTTTAACATGCATCCCATCTCAACCAAACACTTAACCAAGTACAGAGTTTGTTGTGTCTGCCCCACCCCCACAAAAAGTCACCTTGGGGCCCCCTGGCGCCTTAATGCAGTGACAGTTTGTGGCCAACAGGGCCACATTTTCCATTTCAAAAAGTCACAGTATGACAGCGCCTTTCTTGGGGGCTGATTGAGAGCCCTAAGTTCAGGGTGAGAGAGGGAGGCGATGGAGAGCGACTGGGAGGCGATGGAGAGGGACTGGGAGGCGATGGAGAGGGACTGGGAGGCGATGGAGAGGGACTGGGAGGCGATGGAGAGCGACTGGGAGGTGATGGAGAGCGACTGGGAGGCGATGGAGAGCGACTGGGAGGCGATGGAGAGCGACTGGGAGGCGATGGAGAGCGACTGGGAGGCGATAGAGAGCGACTGGGAGGCGATAGAGAGCGACTGGGAGGCGATGGAGAGGGACTGGGAGGCGATGGAGAGCGACTGGGAGGCGATGGAGAGTGACTGGGAGGTGATGGAGAGCGACTGGGAGCCTCACAATAATCATGGAGAGAAAGGCAGCTCCCATCATTATGCTCTCCACCTTGATGAGCAGCAGAGACGGAGGCAGGTGGGACAGCACCGTCTTATTGAGTCCCGTTATCACCCCGGACGACGTCGCGCCTGTGACACGCAGAACCACACAAAAGACATTGCAGGTAAAGACTGGAAACAAGAAACTAAAATGGTGACAAATCAGGTCTGAGTCCATTTGTGTCACACTGGTTCAGGTAAATAAACTGTGCAAAATCCTAAAGCAGAAAAAAAAGGAATTTGCAGGGTTCGTTCCCTTGGGAGGATATTTTCACACTATACACACCCTCACATCTATCATTCAGTTCTACAGTGAACACTATACCATTATCCTATATTAATCAAAGGAAAGTATTACTTATTACATATCCTACATACCTTATTCTATATAGGTACAATACAGATGCTCCTCTACTTACGAACAAGTTACGTTCCGAATGGCCATTCGTAACTTGAAATGTTCGTAAGTCATTATTCAACATCATTTTAAGGGTATACGCAAGTACAAAGCACTAGGATTTTGGAAGTACACATGCTACGCTGGAGTAGCGGCCAGAAGTCGTACTAGGTGGAATTGGCCAGCAGAAAAGATGGTGCGGACAGGACCCCAGCGAACATAATTTGGGCTTACAGTCTTTTTCGTCCGTAGGTCTGAAAGTTCGTAAGTTGAAAGTCCGTAAGTAGAGGAGTGTCTGTATACACATTGGTTGGACAATTGAAAGAAATATACGTATTTCACCTATCTATACATGGAAATTTTATTTCTTCAAAATCATTAAAGTCTCCCACTGTCCTGGTATGTGGGTTTGGCCGATATTGCTGATTCTGGCTATAATAACCTTGTTTAACTACATTATAATGACCACAATGATGAGCCAAGACCACAGAGTGCTCACACAACGTCAGGACATTTCGAAACGTCGCAGAGAAAGCAAGTGTGTTTTTACCGCAGCTATGTACGTTGCAGAGGGTGTGGTTATAGTCAGTGAGGAAGTTGTTCAAGAAGAGAAGCATGGGGAGCTCTGCAAGGACCAGGCTCAGCTGAAAGACACAAACGCGAAAGAATGAGTGTCTATGCCTCAACTGACCCAAAGGCATTCAGCTGGAATAAGATGGCCTGACACACGTCTGCACTTACTCACTGTCAGGACAAATGTTAACATGCTTTTTACATGCTTTTTACACCCTTTTTACACCTTTTGCACATGCACACTCAACTTTTTGTCCTTTTCTCTTCATACTAGCATTTTATTAGTACTGTATTCCAGATTCCTTATTTTATTTTGTATTATAGTGTATTTTTTGTTGTTGGTGTATTTAAGCTCTGTTGTTAATCCTTGTCGGTGACAGCTATTCCTTGGCACAACAATTTCCTTCAGGATAAAAAAGTTTTATCTTATCTCTTCTTAAATTTATTAAACTAATTTAGTTAAATCTTAACTATATTTCATCTTAATGGAGACCAATTATGTTTTTTCCAGTTTTTCCCTTTGCTTTAGTATGTTTATAGCTTTATGTGCATGTAAACAGCCTTAAGACCCAATAATATCAATATCTTTATTAGTCCCATGGGGAAAATGTTTTTAATGCCTCCGTCAACTTGCTCATTGTGGAGTAAGCTGTCTGTGAAGGGCAGCCACCTGTAGTGGCACCCAGGGAGCTGGGGGTTAAGGGCCTTGCTCAAGAACCTGCACACGTGACAAGACAGAGGTGGAAAGTATAGGGTGAACTGACCAATCAGAGCACAACGAGCTCATCAGGGGTGAGGTTTAAAGCTCTAACAGAGTGTTTCAGGCAGAGGGCGAATGCACAGTATGAAAAAAAATGTAAATATATGAACCAATGTAAATGTATTCTACTAGATCCCCAAAATAAAATTATGAACAGTAGCAATGAGCATAATAGATCCATTTAACTTATCTTAACTTTGGGGAATCTGTCTTTCTACAAAGACAATCAATGTCATCTTTGGATCATCATCCAAAATCGGCTCTGAACTCACATGGAAAATGACGTAGAAAACAGACTGGAAAATGATGATGTAGCGATGACATGCCCCTTTGGTGGTCCTTCTCTGTTCTTCCTGCTCCTCCTTGTAGTTGACAAACTCACAGTACTGCTGAGCCATTCTGACAGAGGGCACAAGAGAGATGAGCCTTTGTTAAGTTCATAGTAAAAAGAGCGGTCTAACGTTATGTAGTGATGTTATATCAGGGCTCAGATAGAATTACAACTTGCCGTAAACCAGTGTTTCCCAACCCAGTCCTCAGGGACCCCAGACAGTCCATGTTTTTGCTCCCTCCCAGACAGTCCACATTTTTGCTCCCTCACAGCTCCCTCCCAGACAGTCCACATTTCTGCTCCCTCACAGCTCCCTCCCAGACAGTCCACATTTCTGCTCCCTCACAGCTCCCTGCCAGGCAGTCCACATTTCTGCTCCCGTACAGCTCCCTCCCAGACAGTCCACATTTCTGCTCCCTCACAGCTCCCTGCCAGGCAGTCCACATTGTTGCTCCCTCCCAGACAGTCCACATTTCTGCTCCCGTACAGCTCCCTGCCAGGCAGTCCACATTTTGAGCTGGATGAGAGCAAAAAATTGGACTGCTTGAGGTCCCCAAGGACCAGGGTGAGAGACACTGCTGTAAACAAACAAGCATAATGGTTTCTCTCAAAACCACGTAAAATATGTGCTTATTACTTATTAAAATAGATTTACACTAAGCACACTACTGAAGGAGAATTACTTAAAGCTCCTAACACTGTCTTCAAAACAGCTACTTAACGCAGATTTCTATACATATGATCTTGAGGCAGTAAGACCTGAAGCATGTCCATTCTAGCAACAACACACTTCTTACCTGGTGATGTAATTCCCAAGCGAGGCCCACAAGGGGACAATGGAAACTCCAATAGCAACAGCCGATGGTACCAGGGTGTAGTATCGCTCCCAGTAATTGGTTGATACGAAAAGAGCATAAATTCCAGATGCCAGAAACATCATCCATTTGGTGCCAAGAAACCTGAGTTTGGAGGAGAAAAGGAATCGAGTTGGAGAGAGAGATTTAAAATGGTGATAGAGGTGAAGACCAGGCTTAGTGACAGTAAAAGCTCGCAGGAAGGAGTCTGGGGAGCACAGGACAGCATCAGCCGTACCGGATTAGGACGGGGGTGTAAAGCAGGCCCACAATAGGCGTGACGTTGATCCCCATGAGCATCTTGCTGTCAATATCCTCTAAGCCCAAACTGCCGTACTTCACCTCCCGGTAGGTCTCGTCATAATGAAGAATAAGCTGCATTTGAAGCAGACCTAGGGATGGAGACCAGGTATGTATTTGGATTAGGGTAGTGGTCCGTGTGGCAGAGCAGGTATAGAAGAGTCTCTTTCTGTTATTTTCCTTTCAATAATGTAAAAAATATCCATTATTTACAACTAAATGGGTCTCATAGCTGAAGGCCGTAAGATCATCAATTACAAACAAACACCTGTTTTTTCCCCAGAAGCCTGCAGATACTGTTTATCGAACACCTACTGACTGAACTGGAATGCATACCCAGGTAGACGCTGTAGGTGATCATTCCGCCCAGGCTGGCCGCCACCACGTTCTTGACCACGCCCAGCCTCATCCTGCGGTAATACTTCTTCTCCTCCTCTTCCTCGTCATATTCCGTTTGAGGACCTAGAAACTCCATCTGATTGGGAGCAGGGGTCTTAGTACACGACTCATTCGAAGGCTAAAAAAGACACATTCATAGAATAGAACGTCCACCATATGTGCTCCTCAGCAGCCGTTCTAGGCTAAGAACCTCTCCAGCTAAAGGGCGCTCAGCTGCTTCTTTTCATTCATTCTCTGTTCTTAAATCCATCCATCCATTTTTTGTAACCACTTGTCCTATTCAGGGTTATGAGGAATCCGGAGCCTGTCCTGGCACAAGGCAGGGAACAACCCAGGACGGAGCACCAACCCATCGCAGGGCACACTCACAGATACATGCACAAGGCAGGGAACAACCCAGGATGGAGCGTCAACCCATCGCAGGGCACACTCACAGATACAGGCACAAGGCAGTGAACAACCCAGGATGGGGCACCAACCCATCGCAGGGCACAGTCACAGATACAGGCACAAGGCAGTGAACAGCCCAGGATGGGGCACCAACCCATCGCAGGGCACACTCACAGATACAGGCACAAGGCAGGGAACAACCCAGGATGGGGCACCAACCCATCACAGGGCACACTCACAGATACAGGCACAAGGCAGGGAACA
>JABFEB020000016.1:1638461-1650459 GCA_019775895.2 Stomatorhinus ivindoensis
AGGCAGGGAACAACCCAGGATGGGGCACCAACCCATCACAGGGCACACTCACAGATACAGGCACAAGGCAGGGAACAGCCCAGGATGGGCACCAACCCATCACAGGGCACACTCACAGATACAGGCACAAGGCAGGAAACAACCCAGGATGGGGCACCAACCCATCGCAGGGCTCACTCACAGATACAGGCACAAGGCAGGGAACAACCCAGGATGGGCACCAACCCATCACAGTGCACACTCACAGATATAGGCACAAGGCAGGGAACAACCCAGGATGGAGCACCAACCCATCGCAGGGCACACTCACGCACACCAGTCACTCAGACATACACACCTGTAATTAAATCCTTTACCCAAATACATATCAGAATACATAACTCAATGTCCCCATTATTATTATAAGTCAATAGGTTTGATTATGATCCTAATGCAACAAAACCAGCCGCTGTCGACAGCTTTAAGTATCTTTCATTGATAAGAAGCCGAACTTACAGAAAATGGTTAATTCATCTGTAATAAGGCCAGCAGAAAGTTGTTTTTAATTATGAAATTGAAGGGTTTCAGGCTCGGCCAAAATGTTTTGGAAAGAGCGTACAAGAGTGTACAAGCTGGTTTTAAGTTTGTCTCATATGGACATTTAACAAAACCAGGCTGTCTATGGTAATGAAAACAGCAGGTAAACTCATTGGCAGTCAGCAAGGGTCCATGCAGCACTTATATAACTCACTGCATCCATGATACGTCCCTCAGGTAAAAGATACAGAACAATTCTGTCAAATAGAGCAATTTATTAAAGAAAAAAACCACTGCTTGCCAATTCAATAAATCTTTGCTTATGCTGCAATATTAATATATTACATTATGAATGTTCACTTGTTTTTAACTCTTGAAATTTATTTTCTATCTATCTAACCATTTATTTATTTCTTGTTGGCATATGCCTGCCTATTTGTAAACTGTATTTTCACCAACTATTGCCTTTATAAACTCCAGAAATTCAGCAATCACTAAATAGTGCCTAATTATAATAATTTTGATGTATAATCGTTTAATAGTTTAATAGTGAAAATGAACAAGTAGGATGATGCAAAATGGCTTTTACTCAAAACACATGAAGACAATCATACATAAAGATCAACGAGAGATCATACATAAGATTAAAATAAAAGAGGATCTGAAACATGCATTTTCCAGTACCAGTATCTGTACGCGTTGTCTTACCTGCGCCTGACCGCATCCATCTGGCGGCACTAACTCTGTTTCACCAACAGATGGCGGGCCAACAAGCACAGCTTCACTATACACGTTTTCAGCCCGTGCTCCTGCCATCTGGTGGGTGGATCAACAAGGCAGCGATCGAAATTTGTAACACATTTCTCACTAATCTTCCGTAAATGTGCTACGTTAAAGCATGTAATCTGCTCGTTTGCGGTAAAAGATCGTATGATGCACCTCCTGCAAGTAGTAAAAAATGCATTATAGGCCCTATCCCCTAGTACCACCGCATGACACATTTTAAATACAATGTATTTAATTTCAGAAACAGCAGGAAAAACATAACAACACCAAGGTAAAAACTTTTTAATATGTATATAACGTTTTGTTTTTGAAAAACCTTTAAAGCATTGGGTAGAAAATGTACATTCCCAAATGTATATTTGCATATTTAAAAAAGCTCGTACACTAGTATATACGAACATTAACTGAACTCTGCATTTTAGCCATTGTAATTATAGATCCGGTGATTACAGGAATTAAAAAATGCAAATAAACTTCTCACCATTTGCATTATGTCGTTAGAACTAAATTAATTGAAACTAAAAGCTGCTTTCTGGAGCAAAATCGGTGAGCAAACACCTTTAGATGACGAAAGTAAAAAAAAAGCATAAGAAAACTTTAACTGAAAACTTTAGACATTCAGCTGACTAGTATGAAAGCAGAATGGATTGTATTGATAAGCAGCCTTCAAATCGTACGCAACTAAGTGCGCTTAACATACATGCTGACGACTTGACTCTCGTCAACATATTCTCTTGGCTAAAATAAGATGTATTATTTAGAAATATGAAATAAGTAATTCGTATATGTACGGACACACAAACCTTGTTAAATTTCTTTCTTGGACTGGCGTATCTCAAAATTTAGGCAGGAGAATTAATAGCAGCCATCTTTAAGAAGTTTCGGTATTGTTTCCTTGCAGGACATGAATTAGAAGCTCACCTTCCTCTTTCTATTGCACCGGGCGATAAACATGCACAATTTATATTCCGACTCTATCAAAGGGGGAAATGAAACTGGGGGCCCTTCCCTCTTGTTCTTAAAGAAACAGCCGTAGTGTTACTAGCCTCTAAGCCTGTAATGTAATTGCAAGGTCTCAGGCCACTTGGACTCACTTTCAATCTGTACACCTTTAAATAGTTATACATATTATATGCAATGACTATAGATCATTATTATATCAGGTAAATGACTAGTTTAAAGCATTTAAGCACAATTTTGACAAATATATGTAAATACTGAAAATTATTTGAATCATATATATTAGTGTTATTTAATACGTGTTAGTGTAAGTGCATAAAATATCTTTAATAAATTAAATTAAGATGGAGTCTTAAAACGTAAAAACGATGGGGTCCGTAAGCTATTGGGAGGAGGGGAATCAAAACCAACCAATACACCCCCTGGACCCACTTAAATGGGCGGAGACCTTAACAACTCAATGCTCAACCCAAGGTTAAGCCCTTGGATCTACGCCTCTCTGCTTGGGTACTAGGGCGCATCGCACCTCACAGGTTAGCTATGTGGCCGTGGAACCTCGTGCTTTTTGTAAGAGCTTTAAAAAAATTTCAGTGCCTCAACTTTACATTGTTAACAGCGGGTACAAACGGTAGCGTTTACTAATCTTTCTGGAAGTGTTCCTAAGAGGACGAGGATTTATGACTGACAAAAAGATATGCTTCGTAGTAGAATGTTTGCGAGGACAATACGGCTTGTTTAGAAATTGGCAATAAATAGGCTTATGTTATCGGTCAAGCTAGTAGAGATATCATGAGGAGGGGGGGAAACCGTATTCGCGGATTTTCACATCCGCAGGATTCTTCCCCTATTAATGTACAGATTCACACCACAAAGCATAAAAACCGAAAAGTCACCTCAATCCTTAGACTTGCTAGAAATCTGCAGGTTTATTTACGCAACTGGACAGTGTACAGGTCAGACTGACACGAAGCCACAAAAGGAACAATGCAGCATGTTAACTTTCCTGCGGACACACTGGATGACAAACACACAAAATAAACAAGCCTTTTATAACAGTTCTTTCACTCGAACGAACGTGAAATTCTGCACAACATATATACACTGTTAAATGGGCAAACTTCGCCCGTCAGACGTCCCGCGCTGCTATCCGGAGGCTGTGCCCCCCGCCGCCCTCTTCATCATCTCCTCGTCCTGCACCGAGAGTTCGGTCAGTTTGCGGCCCAGCCGCTCGTGTAGCTCCAGGTACTTAGCCACACAGCGGTCCAGGCAGACGGCCTCGCCCTTGGACAGCTCCGCCTCTTTGTAGTGCGGGGGCACACACTTTCTGTGGCAGGCGTTTGTCATGCTGCGGAGGGGGTGCCAGAGAGGTGAAAAGGCAAGGTCGGTTTTACGCACAGCATAAATATCATATGGGCCTGTCCCTACTCGGACACATTCAAGCACATGCAAGGTTTACCTTGGTTTCCTGCTGATCCTTTACAGTGCGATGGCACTTTCGCAATTTTAATTCTACCCGAATGTTCACAAGGTACGGATTACACATATTAACATAAATACGAAATTATGTGCAACCGCGTGACTGGGACACTTTTCAGATACCTACAATCGCGATGCATTTTATTCATATGATTTACCTTGTGTTGCTCAAAACACATATACGATTAATTAACCTTTACAACTAAAATGCTCACAGGAAGCCACCCAATGATTAAAGCAAAAATCAATCCATAGACCAGTTAGCGTGAGCATTACAATAAGTCATGGCATTTCGCTAGATGGTCAACTGTATTACCGATTATACATATCGGCCATCATTTCCACTTCAAGCTCCGCCGCCAGCTGCTGCGCCTTAAGAGGGTCCATCCCTGAGGCTTTTCACCGAGAGACGCCACGGTCTACCCCCTTTTCACTAGCAAGCCACGACTTTCCGTCTCCAATTATATAGAAGTAAAAACCACGTGTGCACACCACGGTGCACCGCTCATCCGCCTCCAGAGAACAGCTACACAAGGACACTCATCAATAAAGTTGCGCATTCAAAAGCAGGCAGACGGCGATTCTTCCGCCGAAATTGGGGAGCGCCCTCTATCGACTACTAAGGGAATGGCCTGTACGTGTTTTATACGCATTTTCATCAATTATTCCACAACCTGTTAAACTGCAGTGGCACAACTATAGTAATACCAAAGAGACATTTCTGTGATATTATAGTTTATGTCTTCTGCTGCGCTGTGTGTAACTCACTGCTTGATGACACAACATCAGACCACCAAACAAGGATATGGGTTAAATATACATGGTTTGATTTAGTCAGGTGCAACGATTTTTCTATTAATTTTTAGTATGTTACTGCAAGGTTTTTCATTGTGTTACAAGAAGCACAACAACTGTATAATTTTACACGGCTTTATTAAATGAAACTGATTACTTTCAATAAAGTTTTTCAGGCAACCCCACCTGTTTTTTGTTGAACTGGTTTACAATCTACGTTCTTGGGAATGTACATCTATAGCTACTAGTTAATAATGAAAAATGAGACAAACTCACCTCACTTGAGAGAGTTTGGAGGAGAGACAAAGAGGTGTTTGTTATGTGGGGTTGAAAATAAGGCTTTACTCGGATTCTTCGCCAGTCACATCAACCTCCTCTCCCTCATCATCTTCCTCTGCAGCATCCACCTCAGAAGGCCCTGAATCATTTGACCCCTGCGCTGCGCTCCAGTGCAGCGCATGAAATGACACGCGGATGGGGCTGGAGCAATCCAACACGTCGACCTCCACGTCGACCTCGTCCTCCGACTCCAAACATCCCACTGAAGTCCTGGTGACGCTGTGCGGCGTTTGGGAAGACACGGCCAATCCTAATGCAAAGCCACGAGAAGCAGACAGAGACATTTTCTTTCAGGAGACTTGCCGTTTTCATATCTATCTCCAGTTCCTTTGTCATAATCTGTCATTTGCAATCACTGTATGTAATAAGACACTACTATGCAAGGAAGGGTCCCTGACCTGAACCTCTAAATAAAAACCAATTGGAAAACGGCTACAGAGTAACATTACATTACAGGCCTTTACCAACAGTGGCAGTAACAGCCTATTTAAGCAAACCAGCGTCTGGTGTAAAGTTTTAAACTTCATGTAAGTGGTTTTCTCAGTTTTTTTTTATTTGATCAAAGTTTACCTGATTTTATGGAGTTTCCATTTAACATGTCTTGTATTTCAGTCCCACTAGATGTCGTTTCTTGATTGTTTTCACACTGCCCTTTTGGTCGATCAGCCTCTGGTTTATCCACTCTGTCCATCCCACTCGGTCCAGTTCCTCCAGCTCCTCCTCCATCTGTGCCATAGGCACCGCCGTGTTCTGTTGGTACCTCTTTATTCTTGGTCTCTCTGTCTCTTGCATTCTCGGACCTGCTTTCCAAGATCTGCCCATGGTACTTATCACCTTGCACAGTTACTTCTTCTCCGTTCACGCAATCCTGCTCATCACAGGTTGCACCACCATCCTCGCAATCCTCTCGTTCTTCTTGCTCTTCCTTTCCTGCACTCCTCTCCCTGTGATTCTCCTTCTCCCTGCACTCCATGACCTTCCTCTTGTGCTGCATCAGCTCCCTGACGCTTTGAACCCCCAAGGAGTTCAGAAGCCTGCTGTCATCCCTCATAGTGTACGCCTTTCCACCGCTTAGGAGTGAGGTCCGCTCCTTAGGCCTTTGTTTCACTCTCTTCTGCAGGAGGTCCAGTGAAGGTTGCCGTGGCACACTGCTCTGCTGCAGACAAACCCTGCAGATCGGTTCGGCCCCCCTTCGCTTATCAGGAGGCCCCTGTCTGGTTTTCACCTCCACAGCATCCTGCATCCTCCTCTTCCTCCCTCTTGTATGGAGTCTGCCTTCATGTGTATGGACACCCCCCATCTTCTGTCGTTCACTCACAACTTGGTATCTCTTGGCCTTCCAGCAGCTGACAGCGGATTTACCAAGTGTTGAACTGGCTTCTGCTCTGGCATCTCTTGGTATTTTAACTTCCTGAGTGATCAGACGGGGTTTACACATTTCTTCCGAAGTGTCTCTCTTTGACGGACCTCCTTTATCTACTCCATCTGCTTTGTGTTTTCTCGCATTAGCCAGATTTCTCGTACCATACTCAGTCCTCATTGGTTTGTTTGTCAGGGTCTTAGCTTTAGTCAGCCTGTTTACATAACTGTCCAACTTGTCTAAAGGTGAGCTCTCAGTGCAGCTGACACACACCCTTGCTGACGAGTAACAAGCTTCCTGTTTCACTGCAAAGTTTCCAGGCTTATTCCCAGGCCAAGTGCTCCTGTTCGTCAAACTGTACACAGACGTGCTGGCCTTCCTCAGATTCACCCTGGCAGTTTGCCCTTCCCACTTCCTCTTTTCTGCAGACCTAAATGTTCCGTCTTGCAACTTGCCACAATTTTCTTCACACCAACTTGCTGATCGCCTCAAACGCTTTACAACTGTCCCGTCTGCATGTCTTTCCCACGTAGGCAGACAGCACTGCAAACCTCTCTTTGCCGATTGTTTTCTCTGGTTTGAACTTGTCTGTCCTTTGCCATCCTCAGCTTCCTTAGTCATATTTTTCTTAGTTTGACTCCTTGTCATAATTTTCCTCTTCTTATATTCTGCATCTACCTTCTCTCTGTCCCCCAACCTGTTATCCGGTGGTCCCTTGTCCCCAGGAACACCCGTAGGTCTTTTAGAGCAGTCTATGGCAACTGGCTGCTTCGTGACTGGACTCCGTAGTCTATACGGAGAAGAATCTGCTGGAGGGTGTTCTGTCATTAAACTTGGAATCTGTAGTCCCTCAGGACTGG
Organism: Stomatorhinus ivindoensis; assembly: GCA_019775895.2. Classification (NCBI taxonomy): domain Eukaryota; kingdom Metazoa; phylum Chordata; class Actinopteri; order Osteoglossiformes; family Mormyridae; genus Stomatorhinus; species Stomatorhinus ivindoensis. Next base: position 1,645,554 of record JABFEB020000016.1, read on the forward strand.
GGGAGGGACAGCAAGAGAGGTCCTTTGAACTTTGCTGTTTGGAGTGTAGAGCAGAAGATGAAATCTGGGACTCTACCAGAATGTGTGAGGTGTCCTGGGAGGTTTTTATGGTTTGCTCTGGTTCTAAAGTAAGTTCTTTTTCAACTGGAGAAAGAATGTTAGTTAGGGGCGTTACATGCTCCTGGAGGTTTGTCTGAGAGCCCTCTGAACATTTTAAGGGACCATCTGCATCCTTTGACCCGTTCACATCACGTGCGTCTTTGCTCGAATGCTCTCCCAAAGCATCAGGGGTCGTTGCTTGCTCCTGGACTTCAGCTCCATCCTCCTGCACAATCCCTGCAGGTTCATCACCATCATTCACGCATCGTGATTCGGACACATCTTCAGATAACCCCAAGATGTGCTCCAGGATATCATTTACCGCTGTTATGGTCTCCTGAGGTGGGCTGTACAGAGAGGTGTCTGTGGCAAGACTGCAGCCTGTACTGCAGCTCGGAACCGCTCTTTCTGTGTTGCTGCCAGAAGGAGGGTTGGGTTGAACCGCAGCGGAGCACCTCACTGGCTTTCCAAAGTCTGCTGTTGTTGTCTGCAGCAAACTGTAAGTTGAACCAGAAATTGTGACCCCGGCAGCCTGAGAGAAACATGACGGGAGGGAATCCTTTGGCCCAACTATTGACTCTTTGCCAGATTCAGAACAGAAGCTGACAGGATTGCTGGAAGACCACAAACGCTGTCTGCAGGAAGCAGGCTCATCATGAGGGTGTGAGCAAATAGAGCAGAGGGAGGAGGAACAGCATCCGTGGCTGCAAGCGGTGGTGGTGCCCTGATGTGGAACAGGAGGAAGAGGAGTCTTTGTGTGGGGGACATGAAGAGGAAGAGGAGTCTTTGTGTGGTGGACATGAAGAGGAAGAGGAGTCTTTGTGTGGGGGACATGAAGAGGAAGAGGAGTCTTTGTGTGGGGGACATGAAAAGGAAGAAGAGTCTTTGTGTGGGGGACATGAAGAGGAGTCTTTGTGTGGGGGACATGAAGAGGAAGAGGAGTCTTTGTGTGGGGGATAGATGCCTCGGGTGTGGCAGTGACAGACTGCAGGGATACTGTGGAAGGAGAAGAGAGAAATGGCCGTATCACGGAAGGTAAACACAAAGTACATAAAAATGCTGCCTGGGAAATAAAGCAGTACCTGGAACAACACAAACCCCTGGGACACCCAACTCTAATACCCTACATCATTACAACAGATCACCAGGCCTCGAGCACACGACCCAAGAGACCAGAAGCCACATAACATTTCGGAACAGATGAAAACCTTGCAAGGTTAAGCATGATGACCTTGAGAGACAGAGAGAAAGCCGATTCTACTTTTTAAATCAACGTAAATGCAGGTAACCCCACTTTATGAATGTTTGCTTTATACCACTTTGTGTCTACGAAAGACTTGTTTTCAGTGTCCTAAAGAAATCCGAAGAGGCATTTGTTTATCAGTGAGCCGATTATAGATATACAAGTCATGTGCCACATAATGGATCAACAACGGACAGCATAAATGATGACAGTCCCATAAGATAATAATGGAGCTGAAGCATTCCCATCACCTAGCCACACTGTAGTTGTCGTAACGTCACAGTGTAACACATCACGTGTTTGTGGTGATGCCGGTTTAAAGAGCATTCCGTGCAGCCAGTCATATAAGAATATAGCACACGCAATTATGTACGGTACATAATACTTAATAATGAGTGTTACTGATTTACGCATTTACTGTACTGTACGTTTTATCGTTATTTAGGCTCCACTGTACAGCTTGGGTTTGTAGTAGGCTATACCATCTAGGTTTTCGTAAGTACACACTCTGTGATATTCTCACAATGGTAAAATCGCCTAACGGCGTATTTCTCAGAAAGTATCTCTGTCATTAAGCAATGCATGACTATAATGATTCTGGTACAAACATTATTTCTTATTTACACAGGCTGTGCCTTTATCGTATCATTCCTGCTTTTACTATATGTTAGTGGTATTTTAGGTTTCATGTGATGCTTGGTATTGTTTGGTAGGTTATGTTTTTCGGCCTGGAAGCGCGTGAAAATTTTAATATATAAATATTAATATAAATTAATGGTAAGTGCTTCTTTGCTTTGGCCCATCTCGGCTTATTGAAGGTTTCATAGGAACGCTTTACCTTCGGCTACTGGGAGAAACCTGTATAACGGCAAGTTGGGTGATACAACCTACAATATCCCATGTTTATTGTGATAAATTAGCAAATAGGATATGATCGTTAAACAGTCTCGCAAAGAAATGTGTGAGGCCTGGATTTCTGGTTTACTGGTGTGCCACTGGATATCATCTCCTGTGACTGTTCAATAACAAAACAAAAATAAACTTGCAGCACATGGACGATCGAGTCCATGTGACCGGGCCTCCTTGCTCAAATTGGATTTCTACTTTCGGTACCATGACACTGCCCACAGAACTTTTCAAATATAAAATATCAGTGGACAGAGACAGCTGACTTGGGTATATTTAGTTTATATGTGTAAACAAACTGTTATCTTACCTGGATTAGCCGTGACAGCAAAATCACCCTCGGAGGCCATAGCAGGAGCGACATTGCAGGGAAAAGTGTTTATAGCAACCTCTGAAGGAAGACAAGATCCAGGGCTGACCACGTCCATCATGTGAGGGTCGGCAGAGGGATCTGGATGGGGCTGTAGGAAGCTGGCAGTCCCACCGGCGGCGCTGTCATCAGCGCAGAGACCCTCAGCGTTGTTATCGAGTCCCATAACAAGGCCCACCATATCATCCAGGAGCTTCTCGAACTGCTCGGCTGACTCCAAGGGGGCAGCCTGTGGAGAGGGTGGGGGTAGCGGTGCTCGGAGCGGAGCCTGCAGGGGGCACCAGCCGCGGCCGGACAGAAAGGGAGACGGGAATGTGGACAGCTCTGCAATATCGGGCAGAGAGACAAAGGCACTGAAAACCTGGCTGGGAAGAGAGGACATTCGGAAGGGGTGGACCCTGGGCTGACCTCTCCGCCTCATTATGATTGGAAATGCGTCCTGGGGGGGGGAGAAACCTTGATATTAACCTAAGTGTAACACTCACAGTAAGCAAAGTATTTTATACTGACACAACATGAGAGGCGACAGCAGACTAAAACGATCACCCACCTGGGTCTGTGTCCATCCCCCAGGGTCCCCTTTGCATGCTCCTCCCCTTCTTCGTCTTGGAGCTCTGAAGGCCTCCGTCCTCACATCCACGATCTCCCACACCCCTCCCTCAGGTTGTTTCTTCAGCCTCATCTTGATTGGCTGCTGTCTGCCTCTGAGCCCACCCCTGCAGCCCCCCCTGCCTCGCCCCCGGGCCTTCCTGGGTACTATGGCTGTCTGTGGCCGCTTTGACCTGAACTCTATGCTTTCTCTTCTGCAGCCCCTTCCCAGTGAGGACGGATTTCCTTGCTCCCCCTCCGCCATTACCACCTCTGTCCTGACCATCCCTCTCTTCCTTAGCCTCCCTCTCTTCCTCGACCAACTAGGTGCCATTTCCTGGTGCTCGGTAACATTGCTCTTCCCTACCCCAGCATGGCCGCTTTCTTCTTGAGATGGGTTTGGATTCAGAAAGTAGTTGATGAAGCCTACAATGTTGCCCTCAAACTGCTCAAATTCCCAGTTCTCTTCTGCATCCAGTCCCTGGACACTATCTCCGACGATCCTTCCACCCCCGGATCTGAAATGTCCACTGCAATTCTTCTGTGCAGTGCCAATCGCCCCCTGGAAGTCCATTCCTGCCTGCACTGGTAGTAAGGAAGGGGTTTGGGGGGGGTGATGCTCTTCCCCCTGAGCAAGCATGGGAGAGGCAGCAGAGATTAGCGGACGTAGCCCCTGGGACAGGATGTAGGAAGGGGAGGTAGACGACTGAATGGCTTTTCCACCAGGATCTTCCAAATCGGCCCCCTGAGGGACTGTCAGAATAGAGCCAGGTGATGAGCGGCAAGGACTTGTGGGCAATGCCATGCAGTGTTGAGCCATCGCCTCGGCAACAGGGGCAACAGGAGACAGATCTGCTGCTGAGGAAGAGCTGCGAGCAGCCTCTGAAACACTGAGCAGATGAACATCAGACCCACCAGACACACCGGCTGTGACCACAAGAGAGCCTGACTCGGCTGCATCACTGGCGATGATCTCTGGAGTCGGGGCAATACTGTCTGTATGATGGGCAATAATCAGTGGTGCAGGGGCAACTGTATCTGAATGGTGAGCAGAAAGAGCAGAAGCAGGGGTAACAGCAGGGGCACTAATACATGGGGTGGGAGAATTTTCATCTGTTTCAGCAGTGATGTTAGCTGTAAATGGGGCTTCGGGGGAGACGGTGCTGCGCGGAGGGTTAGTAACAACTGAAGCTGGGCCAGAAGAACTTTCGTCAATACTGGTGTTCATGAGGGGAGTATCAGCGATTGTATGACTGACCAGGGTGGGAGTGACAAAGCAGGCCTTACGCCTGTGTGTCACGTGACCAGCATTCGCCAGCGGGGCTCCACCTTCCCCTGCAGGCAACAGCGCATCTGTGTCCTCTCTGTCACACAGTGGGCTGCCAGACACAGGACTCAACTGCAGGGGCCAAGAGGGTGTGCAGAAAGCCAGCGGCTTGACGCTGGGTAGTAATGGGACAGAAAATCTTGCTGACTGGTGGTCAGCCCAGCTCCATTCGAAGCTGGGAGTGGAGCATGCTGACATTGGGGGCAGGGGCAAAATGGAGGTATTACCATCATCCGCTTCCATCCATCGCTTCCTCCAGACGGATACATCTGTCTGTGTCCCTATGTCTGTCTCTCTGTCCATCAAGGCAGGTATGTCTGTCTGTGGACCTGTGTCTGTCTCTCTGTCCATCAAGGCAGGTATGTCTGTCTGT
>JABFEB020000016.1:1650830-1662954 GCA_019775895.2 Stomatorhinus ivindoensis
TATGTCTGTCTGTGGACCTGTGTCTGTCTCTCTGTCCATCAAGGCAGGTATGTCTGTCTGTGGACCTGTGTCTGTCTCTCTGTCCATCCAGACAGGTATGTCTGTTGGTGTACCTGTGTCTGTCTCTCTGTCCATCCAGACAGGTATGTCTGTCGGTGTACCTGTGTCTGTCTCCCTGATTCTCAGGACAGACACGTCTGTCTGTGTTTCCACGTCTGCCCCACCCACTGTCATTCCACTGACCTCACTCTGGGTCTCACTGTCCCTCGCCTTCTTGGGCAGGGGCACATAACTGCTCTCTGTATTCATGTCCTGGTCCTCTCCTCCACTGTCTCCCACTTCTGTCATCCAGCAAACCCCATGACTGTTTTTTGGGGATTCGGTTTGCATACCTTTGTCTTTCATCATGCCAGACCCCCTCATTCCATCTGCCTGCTCGATCAGACCTTCAGATTCCTCCCATCTCCTCCCCAACTCTTGGACCTCACCACTATCATCTTCACAGTCCTTCGCATCTTCTGTCACTCTGCCATCATGCTTTTCCTGCGTCTCTCCCTCTTTCCTGCCAACCTCCTCTAGACCTTCAATGCCCAATTTCCAGGCAGCAGTGATCAATTCCTTTCTCTCACGCTCCCCCGAACCCTCCAGTTCTCCCGAGTACAGGAATCCCACCAACTTCAGAAGAGTGTGGGCTCTGACTGCCTGGAAATGCAGCAGGTGGCTTTGGCCAAGCGGCAGGGGTGCGGCAGCAGAGAATGTACGGGAAAATTGGGGACTGATGGCAGAGAGGACACAGCTGTGTGCCGGCACAGATATACCTAAGGGACAACCAGGAAGACATTGCAAGGCAGAGAAAAGAATGGCCAAGATTATGAAGTTACCTAAAATATCAGGAAGAGCAAAGGTACAGTAAAATAACACCAGTGCCAGAGGATGTCTTTTCCTAGAGGAAAACAGTCATTGCTGATACTGTCTTGGCACATTGTCTCATTGGCACTGTTTGTGTTTGTCTGTGCATTATGTTCTTCTTATTAATCTAGGTACACAAATCAATCAATTACACATTTTCTTAAAATAAAACTCAATTTTATTGAATGTGTGTCTGTGTGTATATATATATACACACACACACACACTCTATTTTATATATAAACTGTATGTGTGTAGTCCTGGAAAAGAGAAGCACTTACCATCAGCTTGCAAAATGGTGTCACAGAGTATGTTGCTTCTCTGCTGCCTCTGCAGCTCCCCCAGGAGCAGCAGCTCAAAACTGGGCTTGCGGTACCGCCACATCAGTGTCCCTGCCTGGAGGAACCGCATGGACAGAGCAGGTAAGTGACAAGGTCACCTCAAGGTCAAATAACTAGAATATTCTCAGTTCCTGTGCCCACACAAGAGCAACTATAACCATATATATCCATTTATGGCAGGATGCGTGTAATACTATGAAATCCATTTGAAATAATGACAGGGCTGCCAAGTAAGGTCAGCTGCCTGGCATGTGATTTTCAATTCCAGACAACTCTGCACACACATTTACACGCATGTAACAGATTTATAGTCTGGGTTTGCAAACTACCCCACCGCTTCTGGTGTGGCTAATTTTAGGTTTATAACCGGCATAATATGTCTTTGCCATAAGATTTCTTGCATGAGAATCTGAAAGCGTGTGTCACACCAGATGCATGACATTTGGCAACCCTGAGTTACATGTATGTAAGTTTTATTACTTTGTAAACAGTCTGCAGCAGGGGCATGGTTAGGCCTATTAAAGAAAACCTAAAATGCCCCTCCCCCCCAAAGGTGTATTTATTGTCTTAAATCATAACTATTTTGCCATCACTTGAGGCAAACAACGCTTTTGGTGTGGCTAATATTAGGTTGTTAATGGAATAATGGAATGTTTTCTTGTGCGAATCTGAAAGCCTGAGTGTCACGCCAGATGCAAGAGAGTTGGCAACCCTGTGATACGTTATAAAGGAAGTGTAGGTATATGTGGCATTACACTCTGGAAAAAAGACCTGCATGTGGATTTATAGCACGTCTATGGTTTATTACTCTTAATTACACATTGCACGTTTTTATTCTGCGAGTCAATAAGCCTAACGTGGCCAAAAAGTTGCACGACAGTACAAATCGGCCGCCGCTAAGGCTGCCCGCGCGCCGCAGGCCCTCTGTGCCCTGCAAGTGCAGCGCGCTCCTCCCGCGCCCGCGCGCCCGTTACCCGCTCCCGGGATTCTCCGTGTTTTTTTTGGCGGACTCGGTTTGTAGGCATTGCGGGACCCAAAACCACCGGGACCGTCTACGTGGAAAACGGAATCCGCCAGCCTGTCCCAGTAAAGCTGGCGACATATTCGTTGGCGGTTTTAAAAAGCTAATTTCGAGAGACGCAGCTCGCCTATTTATTAATTTAATCTGCGAAAAGACCTAGTCGCATGTCGCTATCAAGTATGACACACGAACTTAGTATTCATACATATTTAATAAAGGAATAACAGCTACACAAAACCTGCAGTTTAGCTAAGAGTGAACTTGCGCTAATCGGTCAAATTTTTAATTAAAATCACGTTAGCCACTCACCCTCGTCTCCTTAATTAGTCGTTTTCTAGTTAAGCAAATGCCAGTATCTCCGAAATAAAATTAGCTTTGGAACTATGTGAATAACTGGCTAAAACGTTACAAGTTAAAATAAAGTTTAATGTATATTTAAATGATTTTTCTCTCTTTAACGACAAACAACTACCCGAAAAGTCGCAGTAGGTCCTCAGAGGGCCGCCGCGCAGACGCCTTCTAGAGGCGGGTCTGTCCACAAACTGACTGTTCAGCACCATAGCGTGGCTGCGCCTTTATGGGACGTGCTGTCGGTATCGCTATGTTCCCAATTTCCTGCTTTTTTTCTCCCGAGAATTGAGCAAGGACTATGTTTTTTTTTAATTTGTGCATTGCAGCCATAGGCAGCGATGCAAGCATCTGGTGCAAAAAACATGCTTAAGTAAGATATGGACACACTTGCTTCTAAATCGGTTCACCACGTTACGTCTACGTCATACCCACACTTGTTAATCCAATTAGTTTTTCTATTTACATTTCGCACACTTTTCAATATTAAATAAGCGTTACAATTCTGAATTGTCTAGATAAAAGACCATTCGAAGAATACACTTAGATCTGAAATTTTAGTTCATTGGGGGGGAAAATGCAAGCTTCGCAAGTTTTTAATTACTTTTATTCATTTTCAGTTTGTCAAATTTCAGATAAAGGAAAATGCATATATTTTTTACATATCTGTTTTCAGTTCCATAATAAAAATGTTAAGATAAAAAGAGTTTCTTAGATATGCAACTCTTACATGACAGCACTGTTTTGGAAACTCAAAGTTGGTACTGACTCTGTAATTTTATCGGTTCACTGCAAACAGTTAATACATTCTTGGGAACAATTTCAAATTCTAGCTATGCAGCCGAAGTTGTATACTTAAAATATTTAACTGGACAGTTTCAAAATGATTAAAAACAACAGAGAGGAGTTGGAGTGGCAGCAGAGAGCTGCCTTGTTCAGATATTATTCACACTGACATCCAGTTCTACTCGCTGACACAGCACTGAGCCTAAGCCATGTTTTTGCTGTCCCCCAGCTTCTCCACGGGGGTCTTTCCCAAGTTGGAGGTCCAGTCTTGGCGGGGCTTGGGCCAACGCTCGGCAAACTTTTGGAAGAAGAGTGGGTCAGTGAAGGGGCCACTGTAGATGATGGTATGGAGCAGGTAGACAAGCACCACCACCAGGCAGCTGATCAAAACAAATGGCAAGAAAGGACGCAGCTGAGCCCAGACCACACCTAGACCATACCGCAGACCACCCTGGTCCCTCGAGTGGGTTGTGCACCGTGATAGAATGTCCAGTGACTGGTGCTCGGGGGAGCCGTCACGATCAGAGCACAGATCCGTAGTGGAAGTTGGGGAGGAAGAAGAGGTCAACTCCATGCAGGACAAGAGACGACCAGCACTGAGAGGAGTGCAGAAAATTAAATGCAATAGAGAAAGGGGTTTAACCTCATATTACCCCAAAAACAAAACAACTGCCAAGAGATTTGTCAGTTTGGTTAAACTGGCTATAACAAATTATTTTTCCATGATGGGGGGGGGGGGAAAAGAAAGCTTTAATCTTGATTTATGCATATATTGCTGCACTTAACATTTCCACTTGTTACTGTTGAGTTGTAATGGCTTTATAATCCCCAGGGAACTTGGTAAGTCTTTAAGTCTTCTAACGCTGGAGTTCACGATGGTCCACGCAGAAAGACCTACCATCACACACACAGCATAGTCAGGTTTTAAATGGCACTCACCATTCCAGAGCAGATATTTATCAGTATTGACACAATTCTCTCTCCAGCTCCCTGAGCTGGTCAAGTACCAGTCCTCAGACACACACAGCTGCAGCCACACTCAAGAACCCGAGCCAGGGCTCATTGATGCCCACCACTCGTGAGCAGAGCTCCACAAGATTCTCACAGATCGACTTCTCCCTGAACTGTATCATTCGACACATGCATGGTTTAGAAGTCAGTTGTCTTGTTCACAAGGATCCAAATGTGTACTTGCCTGTTGCCTCTACACCTCATAATTATTAGACAAGGGGAGAGAGTAATATGACCCGGCACTTACTTGGGGGAGGGAAGGAAAAAGGAGATGAGGACCCTAAATAGACATAACTCAGTGACAGCAAACAGGAAAGGGGGAGGGGGGCGGGAGTCAGGCTCAGACAGACGTGCTTTGTGTTTAAAAAGAAAATTTAAATGTTAAGCCAGATGAAGAAGCTAATCTCAGCACATAGCAGCAGTACCTAAAGAGTATTCTCCCCAAGTTGCGAAGATCACGCAGAGGGTTTCATTTACAGGTCAGTGTGGGAGAAGACTCAGCAGGCGCGGCAATTCCGTTTCCGTTTTTAAACATCTATTGAAGCAGTCAACACCTGCACGCGTGCAGACTCTCACACCAGCTATATGGGATTCATATACATTCATGGCACAGGGCAGAAGGGGGGGGGGGCAATTATGAAGTAGGAGGGGATACATGTCCAGCACAGTGCTTTATTGAAGACCCGACAAACTCGACATGGTGTGTTTGTGCAAGGCGGGGGATTATATCAGCACCTGCAAGTCAAATGACGGAAAAGATGAGTGAAAATATCAGTTTACGCATACAGCAAGTTCAGACGAGCCGCATCTTCTTCCGTGTGCACTTTTGGTTTCTATGACTGGCCAACTCATTGGCGGTTAAGAGTGAACACATGATACTGCAAAACACCATGGGATTAACACACCCAAACAGCTGCTGGGTTGATTTGATCAGGCACTTATGGACCTACAATAGTTTAACTAAAAATGTGTTAACAGAAACAGTTTGATAAGGATGTTGAGGAGGTTCACTTTCATTTCACTTGTGGAGAGAGGTGTGAGTAGGAGCCTAGGGTCATAACATGGCTGTACATGACAGCTTACAGCCACCATGAACTTCAACCAGCTCAGGTTTCAATGGGGCCCAGTTTCAATGACCGGACTTGCTAAGTAAGAGGATTCAGCCTAAAAATAGCTCTCCATACTCGTACTCCACACATTCTAGCAAAGGAAGAAAAAAACCACCACAGCATTCAGGCATTTGAGAAAAAGATCTTTATTTTTTTTTTTATAAAAAACAGTATTGCCAGTTACATGTTTTAATGAAAAAAACCTGCAATTTTAAAGAGCAAAGGCAGAGAGATAAAGGTTTCAATATGATTTAACTTACATTAGCATCGCAAAAAAGAAACGCAGGATGAAAATTAAAAAACATGATTTGTCTTTTGCCAGTTTTGTCTAAAAAGAATAAGCTGGGAAATGTTCAGAATCAACAGATTGCATAAGCTCTTAAACCAAATCCCCAGACCAACAGCCCCCAAAATCAACAGTATCAAAATGCTTAAATGAAATAAAAAATAAAAAAAAAACATATATACTTAAGTGTGCATTTTACTCAAATTAGATCCAAAAATCTGGTCTCTGCAAATCATTGCTTTGGGGGAGGGGGAAAAAAGTCCCCTCAAATTTCAAAGCACATTTCAAAGCAACAAATCAAGAGTCAGTTGCCCCAATCCCATTCCTCTCTACCCAAAATGTAGTGGGATTATGACTAGTCTTCCAAAAGCCCCCAATCTCTCATTAGTAACTGATACATAGGCAATTCCACAGTTTTGCCATCAGCATTTGTGCAGTACTGCTTAGTAGCAAGTATATTCTGTAGTGTAAATCCTACAAGTATAGCACGTTCTGACCTTTGTGCAGCATTTATATGCTTTAGTGTTAAATTCACCCTTGCAGTTACTTGACCTTTTGCACAGCTGTACAATATTCCTTTTTAATGCTACAATCTTTACGTGATCATCTCAAAGCATGCAGACAAAGACAAGAGCCTTTGCTTATGCACACGGGTGCAAGGGCCAGGATCGTTATAGTGGCTATAATCGTACGGAGCTTGACACATACAAATAAATTAATTGAGGGGTTGGGGAGGGTTAATAAAAGGTCCAAAAGTTCAAAGATCCTCCCAAGAAGGTACAACAGCAAAAGTTGGAAATACGTTTACACAAAACTGGTCCATTTTAAAACGACATTCCTGCACTGCCCCCCCCTGACCTCCGATACTCCAGGGTTCTTAAAGCTGCACTGCCTGTTCCCTAACACAAGACCTCGAACACATCAGCACCAGCAGCACGGGCTTGAACTCATTCTACATCACAAAGAGCGCAGTGGAAACCAACCACTAACCAAAAGTCACTGCTATCCTCCCTATAGACTCCGATGGTCTCAGTGCCTTTTATAATCAGTGACCCCTGTTAAAACAATGTAACAAAGCCAGAAGAGATTACATTAACTGTATACAAATACATATTTTTAACCTATGGGAAGGGGGTAATGTACATTAAACCCAACACTTACCAAACCATACTTCTGCTAGTAATTTAGATCAGCTAGCTAAGACTAACTCCATTACAAAAGTTGATTTTTTTAAACAAAGAAAACCACCTGAAGATAACTATTTGATGGGGAAGCATCTATTAAAAGAATTTAAATGCCACTTTCTGTTTTTTTTTTAATAAACTCTAGATGTGTTGTTTCTATGGCAGCCAGCCTGACAGGAGGAAGCAGACTTGAAGGTTTGGCAGAGGTATGGATGACTAACCTGTACATCGACATCCGCATGGCGGAGGCACAAGAAATGGAAGACCTATTCTTGAAGTCCACAAAAAAAAAAATCACTTTCAAATATGTCTGAACATCGATTGTAATTCAGGCTCAGTGGAGTAATCATGCAATTAAGAACAAAACAGTGGTATTGCATGTCCACTTAGTATCATTAGTAATAAACAGTGATTGTCAGAAGGTAACCGTTTTCATGGCATATTAGGCATTGCCATTATACGTCTGATCACTACACCTGTGGGCCAGATTCCTGCCACTCTCTTTGGACAGACAGTAAACCCCCATCCCCTTTCCCACCCAAAAATCATCTTATTCTTATTTATGGAGGGGAAAAAGAAAAAAAAACAGAAAGGGCATTTCTTTGAGACCAGCAAGAATTGAGCATCCTCATGCTGGGGCAAATGAGTAGAGTTGGTGCTCAGCAACAAGCAAGAATTTTTAACCCCTAAAGGCTGAAGGAGAAAACTGAAGTGGAAAAAGTAGTTTGGGAAAGCTGGTTTTTCGGCCATAATGAGAAACTGGAATGCGAGTACTGGTGAAATCTCATGACGCATCAGGGTTCAACTCCTTAAGACGTCCCTAGCATTCGATATTCATCTTGGGGGGCTTGTGACCAGACGGACACTGCAGCTGAGACCTACCTAACCGACACTGTGCTGAGTAGGAGGGCCTCTAGGGCGGTGACGAGCATCCGAGGCAGCCTGCGCTTCCTGGCTGCGCCCAAGGTGAGAAGAATAAAAGCAAAGGAGGTTATGTGTGGGTGGGCAGGGAAGGGGGTCCACCAGTTGTCCTTTTGGGTGTCGATTCTTGCTCAGCAACAGTGGGAGGGAACAGGCCGCTCTCCCCGAGCGATGCAGACGATCAGTTTTTCTGCAGCAAAAAGGGAGCGTTTGCTGAGCGTCACGCCAGGTTATCACAAAAGACTCACACTTACACAGCGACTCACATGTACTTCAACGGGACCCACAGGTTAAATTAAAACAAGGGGTTAGGGCTAATGTTTTAAATGCACCAGCTTGACACATGACCATAAACCACGGAACGGACGAGACTAGTTTAGCACGTTCAGAGACAGACGGCAAAGACCCACTCCCACACAAACATACACGCGCGGCTCATGCACACAACAGCGGATGAGACCTTTCGACGGACATACCATGCTGTGACATGCACTGGGTAAGAGGGAAGGGGTTATGGCTAACCGTCGTATGAGTCGACCAGAGGCAACGAGGCCTTTCTGTCCCCATACCTCCCTCCCTGAGAGAGAAACAAGAAAATAGAAGTGTGGGAAGGGACAGGTGGGAGGCAGAGGGGTGTGGTCAAGAGGAAGAGCATCAGTAAGAGAAACTGATTGGTTAATCGTTAGTTCAGCAAGTCTACTGCGGACTTTCATTAGCAGGTTAGGAGCTAGCATTAGCTAGGTTAGAGTCCATCTGAGCCCAGACTCAAACTTGAGAAGAGTGGCTAGCTGACTGGGTAAAGACCGCAGACAGTCGGATGTGGGTGGTGAGTTTGTGTGGAGAGCAGAGTTAGGAGGGGTCCGTTCCACCCACAGAGCTGGCTGGGTTCCCATTACGCGTCACCGCAAGAGAGGCTTACCGGTATACCGTCCCTGTCCGCCATGTCGAGAGAGTTGTCCAGGGTGTGCCGCCTCTCCCTCTGATCCAGTGTGGAATATGCATCTGCGGGGAGGTGTGGTTAGAGGAAGCAGAGGCAGCAGGAATGGCGTAAGGGAGACACGCGGGACGAGACCGCTCTCCCTCGAGCAGTAGCACAGGAGGGCGGGAGCTCACCTGGTCCCATGTCATTCAGAGGAATCATGTCTCTGGGTTTTTTGTCTGAATTTTAAAGGCGGAGAAAAGAAAGACAAACGCTTTACTCAGAGGCACCTGGACAGAGACGTGTTTCTGAAGGAGGGAACGGCTGATGTGCACAGTGGCCACATCCCTGGGGAATTATGGGACCTTTGTGCTTCACACCATACCCCTGAAGCCCGGAGTTTACACGGCTTTGGAGCCCGACCCAGAATGAGAAGGAGTCCACCCAGCAAACCATGACGGACTCATGACCCTGAGAGGTCAAACGTTTGGCACCGCAAGGTCGAGTGAGGAGCTCACCTCTATCGATGAGGGGAGTGGTGCTGTCCTCATAGCCCCCATTGCTGCGGTTGCTGGTGGCGGGGAGGTTAGCATTCACCATGAAGTCAGTCTTCTTCCAGCCGTCCTTCTCCAGCGTGCGGCGCAGCTCTTTGTGCCCCCAGACGATCTGGAGCACCTGTCCTGCTCCACGCACCTCCCTCTCTGATCGGTTACTGCACAAGAAACATAGGGTCACACCCCTGATCCATTTCGGCAAAGCACATCACCCAGAAGTCCGCTCGGGACTCGTACACAGTCTAGGATTTCTTTTTAATGTGGGGAAGGGATAAGAGGGGCCATAATTTACACAGAGGGGGCCAACCTCATCATTATTAGCCAATGATAGGTTCTGAATCAGTGACTGACAGGGGAGGGGACACTCAGAAGGCCAATCAGCTTTCAGCTGAGGCCTGTGCCCCCGTGGCCCCGCCCATTCCATATTAGACTAGCAAAGCCCCGTCATCCCCCTCACCCGTCCTTGTTGATGAGCACTAGGCGCTCGATGCCCTGGGAGGCGCGCAGTGTCTTAGCAGCATCCACACTGGAGCCCAGCACCTCCGCCAGCGTGCTCAACACAGACACCACGGTCTCCTCCGACAGCGCACGTGCCGGCTGCTGCTGGCCTCCACCTGGGAGGTTGGACACCAGGTGGGGCACAGCGTGCTTCCCTGGGTTTGGGGGGACGGACATCAGGGATTAGGCTGTGGCCTTCGTGCAGTTGTCATGCTTCTAAAGGTCATCACAGTTGTAACACGTTTTGATTTAAAAACATTTATTTGAAATCAGGTTTTCCAGTGTGGTTTATTAGTTATATTAAATATTTTAGTTTTAAAGTTGTACTTTATAGGAACAGACCAACACATTGTGTGGCAGATCTTTAGAGAAACATACATGAATATACAATGCTCCTTATGCACTAATGTCCTCAAAGTGGGCAAAACATGTTCCAGATGTGATCAATGGTAAACACCAGCAAATCTTTGTGTTAGAAAAACGTTTTAAAAACTTAAAGAATTATACAGTAGTCTCAGAAGCAATATTTTTTTAGTTGTATTTATTATTATTTTTAATAAGTTTAGTTGTAGTTTTTCCATCTCATTTCAGGTTTAGTTAATAATCCTGAAATCAAATTGAAACAAAAACTCAGTCATCTCTTTCAGTAATTTCACTCTTTCAAACACGTGCCTGAATAACTGCACTGTTTCAGAGCCATATCATTCTTATTGTGTTTACAGAGAAAGGGCAAAAGAATTGTAGTCTTAACAGTCACACTTGCTTTCATAACATTTTTACTGAGTGTAAACACCGCCAGTTATATAGGGAGGTTACAGCAGTGAGACTAAGGCGTGGCTGAGCTACAGCACAGGGCCCCTGTAAACATTGGGGCTTCGCCCTGCCTCGAGAAAATTGGGACGGCTAGTTAAACAGGCAACACCTCTGCATCCAAGATGATGTCAGCCTAGGGCCCCCAGGTAAGTTCATGCAGCCCTGGTTCGACCTGCCCCGAAGTTTGACTAACGTGGTTATGTATTCCTCTTCAAAATTTACGTAGGCCAAGCGACAGGCAAACACCGGCTCACCCAGGAGGTCCCTGTTCCTGCCGTCGATGGCAAGGTTCCTCAAGGCTCCGGACATGGCCCTCACCACACGGTCGTTCCCATGCGCCAGCAGCTCTGCCATCATGGGCAAGCCCTTCTCCTGGCGCACCATGGCCCGCACATATCTCCCATACTGCAGAGGGCGATAGACAGCCATAGTAACCATATAGCTATCGGACCTAATATCATGGCAAAAAGTAGTGCGATACACGAAAGGGGGCACAACAGGAAATCGGGTCTTTTTGTATTTAGGTGCACACCCAGGGGCAGAGTCTCTGTCCTGGATGAGAATGTGAGCTGTACACTGCACACTACACCCGCGAGAGTAGGGGGAGGGGGGACTCACAGTCCACCGGCCAGCACAAAGGTTCTGAATGGCCCCCGCGGCCGCTTCCAGCACAGATGGGTTCTTGCTCTCCTTCAACAGGGATGCATAAATCCGTACCACCTCTGGCTGGAACAGCAGCTCGTAGCCTGTGGACATGTTTGGGAGGGGGGACATGGTAAGACGTCAACCAGGCTATCAGCTAAACAAGGAAAACGCAGACGCTGAGAAGGCGTGATAAAAAGGAGTGTTCTCAAGTTGTCACTTTCTTACACAGTGCTTCCAATTAAAAGTGTCCCCTGCAGGAAAGCAGAGCCCCCCCCCAATTTCCCTGCTGTATCGAGTTACATCATTTATCCTCGGCTGTCTGCGATGCCCCCAAAGAGGACGGGAAGTGGACCGGAAGCGGGGGAGCGCTCCTTGGTTTCACAGTCCTGCCTGCCAAGGGCCATTTTACCTACGCAAAGTCGCACAGCGGCAGACGCACACGTGACCCATCTCGCTAGAAGAGTCACCTTTGCGGCAAGAACTCTTGAGGGATCCTGGCCGGCTAGCGGACGCGCGGGCGGGACAGCACGGTTACCTTTGGCTGGAGCGCTTCTCTTTGGAATGTCAATTAAGTCCGCAGCAGCGTCATCAGTATCTTTCTTTCCTGGTTCGAAACACAAAATGGTGGGGAGACCGTGACCGGGAGAACACGGCGTGCTGAGAAACGCTATTGGAAGTAGGCTATTCAAGACGTTTATTTGTCACGTACAGAAAAGAGGCTACAATTCTATCTTGACTGGTACCTGCCCAAAGTTTGGTGGGGGGGGGGGGGGGGGGGG
>JABFEB020000016.1:1671193-1686109 GCA_019775895.2 Stomatorhinus ivindoensis
CCTATTGGCGCACGCACCTCTTTCCCACCCTGTAGAAGGCAGTAGGAGGGTGGGGGGGGGGGGGAGACACCGAACACCTTTGGTGTCACGCTGTTCTCGCGACATGGGAAATGGAACGGCGAGCCCAATCGCGTCAGCCACCGCCTGGATCGTCTGCCAGGCCGCTGAGTCAGAGGCCCTGGGGGAGGGCGGGCGGGCGGCACTGTGACGTGGCTGTTTCTGTGGCGGGCACAACAGCAGTGACGTGCCGAGCAGTTTCGTTAGGACTACCCCCTCAGGCTCAACGAGACCACGGCCAGCTAAGAGCCGTTTCAGCAAACACCACCGCACACTTTTTTTTGCAGACTGTCAGACTGATAAAAATGGAAGACCACAACTTGAGGAAAACTACAATATAAACTTGCTTTTTTTCCCCAACACACACACTGACCAAACCAGTCGAACCAGTTGGTCTTGGGAGTGGCAGAAAGAGCTGGGTGATAACATATTAAACCACTTTTACATCCAACACCCCAGAGTAGTAGCATTTCAAAACATAGGATGTTACATTTGTGGATCTTAAATGGTTTTACACAGATATGATCTTACTGTAGGAGTTTGTCTATTAAGGCAGGAAGACACAAATGAGTCATCATTCCAACAAAGTAACAACTTTGCAAAGGAAGATTTTAAACTATGAATATACAACCAAATAAAAAAAAAAACTTTTACAACAAACAGGAAGAAGCCAGCAAAATTGATGGCAGGCAGCAAACGCAGGGCAGTACAATCTTGAAGGGTAACATGGATTCAGCATCGGTATACAGACCAGCAGCACATCCGATTCTAATTGCCAGCAAAGAATGTGAACCTCGTACAGGGACGGTCAGGGGTCAAAGATGCAAGCAGACAGCTTTAAGTGACACAGATCAGGAAGGAAGTCAAAACGCCATGATATGTGGTGGAGTGCATGTGAGACCTGCATGCCTTTGACCTGTGCCCAGCCAAACTGGCACAGTGTGGCGGACGGTGCCGCCGCCAAGGAGAGAGAGCTGAGGTAGTGCTGCATTGCAGGGCTAACCCACTGGAGCCAGCCACGGAGGACAAAGTACTGGAAGCTGAGCCCCCTATGCCCCAGGCAGAGAGAGAGTGAGAGCGACCAGCGTGTGGGTGGGGGCACAAGAAGAATGATTCACAGTTTCACCTGTGGACTGTGGCCGACCGCCGACGATAAAGCGGCCACTGGAATGCAGCGACTTCATTCACAAAACTTTGTTCCGAAAATGGAAAGATGATGTCTCTTGTTTGCGGAGGCCTGAGCAATTCCTGAAGACAGGAAGCCAGGCAGAGGATTCCGACAGGAAACAAGGTCAAAGACATCAAGCTGATGAAAGGACAACAATGTAGTCAGAATTTACAAAAGCTGAGCAACTCAATAGGGTGAAAAATTACTCTGAATAAGAAGTCTCTAGAGGACTGAAGACAGGTCATGAAAATGTTGTATATGGACAGAATCACAGGAGAAGCAAGGCAGTAGCGTCAACATTGGGGGGGGGGGGGAATATTACTATCGAAAAACATCCAGGACTCACAATGAAAAGTTTACACCCCACCACCATAACAAAAGTTGGAAGTAGCCTTTCAGTCAGATATAAATGTCATGCAGAAGCAAGCTGACAACCGGCTAAAGTAATTTAATACTGAAGTTCTGCAGGTTATGAACAAAAGTAGGATTTTACGGACGGGTGAAGTGAAAAAACAAGAACCGCAAGTAGCGAAAACTGTAAACATAAGATTTGCAAACAATGAAAAATCACAGCAGAATACATTTGATGAAATGAGACGCTTAGCTGGAGTGCAGCCAAAGTATTGTCTGTTTATGAACTTCAGAATTAGGCCATAGAGTAAAATGAGGGGGATTAATAAATACTAAAAACTAAAAATTAAAAAACAGTGCATTCCAGAGGTTACCATGACACACTGACAGAAAGAAGCCCCTCCTAATATCAATGCATACTTTACAACACTGAGTAACCTTTCGGCCATCTATACTAGGGGAAAAAAACCTTAGCATTTAAATATAGCCTATTTTGGGCAGCACGACAAACCAGAATTAACTCTGTTAAATTTAAGGTCATATAGCCATTTTAGAAAGTGTAGTGATTTCATTTCTGTAAGAAGAGAGTTAATTTTGACCTAGTATCACAGTTGCTATAAAACAAACTTTAGTTTGTGCTGCCCATTCCATGAAATCAGGACATGAAATCACCTTTCAGAAAGGTGTAGAAAGGAGGCCACAGCCGGGAAGGGGTCCTTCATGAGCTAGCGAATTGTGGTCGAGTCACCAACATTCATCAGCAAAGTCCCCAGTCAGAGTGTCTATAGGTCGGTCAGGCTTTCACATTGACTCTATAGCAAAGACAAAGACTGATTGAAGGTCCTCACTAAAGTTCCAATGCTCTCATGCTTCATACCGTCTCTCCTAGCACAGGGCCACAACACTCCTTACTCATATAAACACTCAATCCAACAACTGACAGTTAACCGCCTATGTTCATACACCTACACTGACAGTGCCTTGTCTGACTACAAAGGCACGCACACACACAAAAGCTTTCCTATTGGCTCTTCTGAAAGCCTACACCCCTCCACCTGTTTACATACCTGGACACAAAGGAATCCAATATCTGCACCCTCCCATTCCTCTTATAGTAAACAAACTACAGAATAAAGTGCTATACGTCTAACAGTCCAGTTAAACACCCCAGAGAGGACCTAAGACAGTCACTGTGTACTTCGGTATCCAGATTGCTCGGTGTAACTCTCTAATGGATGACCTAGTCAGTCAGGTACACCGTTCCCAAATGGTTAGACAAGCCAATTCTTGTACTTGTGTTTTCCCACTAAGAGGGGGGGGGGTACAAGCCTGACACAGAAATGTCTCACAAGAGCAAGTCTCATGTCTGACAGAAGCATTCGTCATTGATTTGCAGATACCATACTGAGGAGGGTGACATCACCAATATACGACAGTGACAGATTAAACACTAGGGGGAGCTGCAGCATACGTCACAGGTATGCACATAAACCAGTGTACTACCTCAACTTTCGGATGTTTTGCTTGCATAACTATAATTATCTTTATTAAAACTCTTAAAAAAAAAAAAGTTCACCTATGACAGGGTTCGCCAACTTCAGTCCTGGAGGGCCAGGTCACAACACAGCTTTCAGATTGCCCTGTTTAGACACACCTACTAAACCTGGTAATTAACAGATTAAGATGTGTATAAGATGGGAAATTTGCAATCTGTGCTGAATTCCGGCGCTCCAAGTACGGCATTGGAAAACCCCGTCTTCTGACAACGTAATGCAGATTATGTTAAACTGACAGGTAAATCGAAGTCACACTACCAGAATCAAAAACCTAATATTCTACATTTACATGCAACACTTCTGCATAGATCTCAACACCAGGTACACCTGGCTAACATCTCCAACAGCATCATCAAGGCATGAACTCCTACAATTCTCCACTAAGGAAAAAATTCAACAAAATTTACTTGTGTTCCATACAATGCAGTAAACCATGACCAACCTCTAACACATACGCTCATAGCGTTTTGTAACGTGTCAAACTCTCCCATGTAAATTCTGTGTTCATTTCTGAGCAACAGTCAATCTGACATCAGAGTGGAGTCCCATCCCTCTGCTCAAGCATGCCATTGTGTCATACACCCCAAGCCCCGCCCTCCCCTCGTTCAGCCTTCACCATAAGCCCTTATAAGGACAGGTCAAGGAATTATCTCCACTGATAGCCAAGGGCTGGCAAAAACAGAGGAAGAGGCACAGAGACTAGGGAGTGGGGGTGGGAGATAAAGACACTGTTTGTAGTGGTAAAGAAAGCAGATTACATTCCATGCATTGTACCCTTGAGTAGCAAAGCACATACTGCAACATAACACAGAATCACACCACAGATGTATATTAGCAGAAACACACAAAGACACAACGAGAAAGTTTGTTCCAAAAGCCACCCAGCTAACCAGTTATCCCAAATGGTGTCCCGCAGCACACAATCCAACAGGCATCCCAGAGACTCAACAACAGCTAGCATTCAAGATGGCCCAGTACAAACAGTATCTTCAAGGTGAGGGGCACTCAACGGCTTGTTCACCATCTGCACACTTCGTACACTCCGAGGCCTGTTCAGATACTGCCCAGTTCAGCCTTGAACAACGCCCTTTACGGTAGTCTCTCGTCAGTACCAGTTTCCAGATTTATGAGACCAGCGATATCCAGGGAGGCCAGCGCAAGGCTTCCTACTGTGTTAATAAGCACCTTCTAAACCAGTATGTTAAACTCGGAGTTCAAGTACCATAGCCTGAAAGTTCGATACTGGTATTAATTCTCACAGTAGTACTGGATGTAGCTTTCCAAGAAATGAAAATATCCAAACTAAGAAATATATTTTTCTGATTCTCCACTATTTATTGTCTTGAATGTTCTGGATTCAACCAAATAGTTACAGTACTGAAGCCAATGCTGAAATAGACTTTAAAAATGGGCCTCTTTCTGGATTTTAAACCACAAACCAGTTCTTTAACCGCTACCCCAGCAGCTGCCCCACCCCAGCAGAGGGAATGCTACTACGACAGCACTACAGTAGCAAGACGCTACACCCCATTAAGACTGAAATCCTGTCTGTGCGCCAACCACTTACGCAAAGGGGGGTGGGCAGGATTCGCAGCTGTTGGTTCAGAGTTGGGGGCAGGACAAAGATAAGTTTGTGTGAACAAGAGCAAGTATGAATAATTGAGAGAGAAGGTGTGCACGTCAATCCTTTTGGGAATGAACACTGTTTGTGAGATTTTTTAGAGCAGGAAATAGTTTAGCAACCGCAAGTAGAACTGCCTGCTGCCAGAATTAGTTTATTTTTTTATTGTGCGGGATCGAAATTAGAATTCCCATCATTAACACATTCTAGGCAGGGTATCAAACTCAACTTCAGATCCTAAACCAAATCCAAAAGCATAAACACAATATCCCACCCACCCAACCCCCCCTAATTTCCACCAAAGCCAAAAATAGAAATAACAGTTGTAATATAAAGGATCAATGTGCAGTACCATTTGCTGCTGCGGCTGTAACTTAAGTGCATAGGTGATGTATAATTAACCAGCAGATGGTCTGAGGTGCCCATCACTTTAATCTGCCGTGCGGGTTAAGCGTCACACAACATTCACAGTTGTATTTTTTTTAATCCATGAGACAAAAAGGGGCGTTACCCAGGCAGAGTGAAAGAGAGGCCACTGCGGCAGCTGCGACACACAAATCAAGCAAAGAATGTAACACTGACCTGTGTTTCTACGGACACACACGCAACCGCGGCTTAGAATTTAATGTTTATTTTAGTTTCTCAGTTATTGCTACATACTTCTGCCCATTTCAGGCATATGAGTTTGGACACCATCGCAGGAATTTGCACCGCAGAATCGTCCTGCAAACACTTCTTGGACGTTAAACTGATACATATGCGTCATCCTTGTGATTAAAAACATACATTTTCACTAGGCGTTTGCGAGTCTATTTCTGAACAAAGATTACCAGATTTCCTATCCTGTCCAATGATGCTGGAAACAAACACGGCTGCATGAGCAGCGGCGAGGGATTGCAGGGCCTTGTCTGAACCTATCAGCCATATCATCTCAGGTGATTTCTGCAGGACCCCCAGCAAGCACACAGCTCCACATTAAACTAGAATAAAATTTTGTCAAACAATGAAAAACACTCCACCCCCACCAACCATGACCCTCTGCCCCCTTTTCCGAATATCACAGCTTCCTGAGTAACAGGATGTTATGAGTCTGTGTTGGGAGTTTCACAGGGACAGGACCTTCTGCATGAATCCTCAACTCTCGACATAGGCAACAGGGACCATATCTGTCTCTCTCTTCTCATTCTGCCCAATACCACCCTCCATTTCAACTGCATTCTATCCATGACACCCAAAAACAACAGCTTCAAGTCAAGGAAAGCACCCCGCTGTTAAACCTAGAAACAAAACCACAAGAGCCCGGTTTGTTCAGGAACTACCATGTTAATCAGGAATTCAACAGGCTGATTATCACATCTTCACATCAGTCAGGTGTGTCCGGTCTTCCTCTTCCTTACCACCACCACCCACTCTTTCCCAGCCTCTTCCTCCTTTGCTCTTAGCTAATTTTCCTCTCCCACCCCTCTTCTGCTACCTCCTTGCTTCACATTCCTCACCCCCACATAGGAGGTACACCCCCCAACGCTCAACAACTCTTACATTCCCTCAGCAGCTTTTCCATATTGTACATCATTTCAAATTTATTTAAATTAGACACATCCATATGGAGCAGCATTACGTCAGTGACTGTACACGGACACTTCCTGTGAGTAACAGGCATAAGACATAGCCATACGCTGGCACTTGAGACATGTTTCTGGGATCTCGCGTACAAAACACAGACGTTTCAGATTCAGATTATCAAAAGTAATCCTGAGTGTTTTTAGCCTGGACGGCGATGCATCAGATGCCCACGTAAATTGGAATGATAGTAATTCCTGGCAGCAGGAAGCCACTCTTTGTCTTGCTGTATAACAAAGCTTTTTGTTTTCCTGGGTTTCAAGCAAATCGGCAGGTCCACGCTCTTGTTATTACAGTTCTGGAGAATGGCTGCGCACTCCACGCCCAGTTCTAAAACAATGGGGATAACATGAGCACCACCTGACTGCTGAAAATACATGGGGACCTTCCTGTTTTCAGACCCCTCCCCCCCCACACCACACACTAATGCCCCTAATTAATGTGCATACTCCTCCTCTCCACCTACCCAGCAATCAGCACCTTTACTAGTAGGCAACATAAAGGAATCCTTTCTTGTGCAACGAGGGGCACTGCTGACAACAGTCATCACATAGCTGTATGGTTTCACTACAGCCAGGGATGAGAGGTATCACTAAATAACTCCACACACTCATTAAGGTCTGGATCTATGACAGACACTTGCATTACTGCCGTCTCACATAGCTGATCCTTTTATTACCCTGCACAGAGGCTCTGCGGACACCTGCTATTCATTCTCTATGAACAGTTCTGTTAGTCAGAGACTTATTAAAAATCACAAGACAGCAGACAGCACTGGAAGATGGTAATACTCGCATGTCTAAAATTAACTTGGGGCCCTGATGGGAAAAAAAAGCAAAAAACTCGGGGGAAAAAAAAGCTTGACAATCATATAAAAGTGTAAAACCAGCAATGTGACTGATGTGCAATTTAGCTCCATTTGGCATGACAAGATATCCTAAGTATCGAAGGTAATGTGAAAGAGACTCAGAAACCACGCCAAAAAGTGAAAGGGGTAGGGATGAGATTAGTACAGAAGCAGGGCGGTGCAGCAAGCACTGAAGAGGAAGCCTGCGAGAGGCTACTGACGAAGACTGAATGACCCTGAAACACCAGATCTCCTCACAGTATTTTAAACCCACAGGAAGCACTTGGACATACAGACTAAACCACTTTTTTTCTATATAAAAAAGCATGCCAGCACAGCATTGCAGTAACCCTCTCTCCTCCACCATGGCCAGGGATCACGCTGCTACAATTCCCCACAGAATTACTTTTAAGTTACTGTTAAGCATTTGGCATTTTACTATGGGGATCACATTTTTTTACCAGATTTGACCCTCCCTTGGTGTGGTGTCAATGTACCCAGCAGACCGCTTAGTCAGTGTCCCCTCTTTTCAATGTATTTCAGCCCGGCACTGTCAACACAGGGTTCATGTGGTGCAGTGGCAAGCCAGTCACATGACCTGAGCAGAGCTGACTTAACCCTCTCAGACCAGCATCTCAGCAGATCTTCCTGCATGAAAACGAGGACATGGCTGTATTTGTCCAGCAAGTCGCCTGCACGTTAACAGAGCGTGAAATAATCAGCATACAAGCCCTATAGCAAGCAACCAGCTTCATATAGCTCTACTCTCAAAAGCTGTAAAGAGATTAGATGGTACTTTATTACTATGCCACTTTGCCAAGGACAATAGGGACCCAGAGCATGGCCAAATTTTATTTCTATTTTTTATACAGCAGCATTACCCAAATAATTGCCACCAAGTACTTTACGAATAGCATCTTTGACATTCTATTAGTGTGCCAAAGATTTTAAAGACATGATTTTCAAAGCTATTTGCACCACCGTGCCAGACTTCTCAAAAGAGCTTCCTATGCCTACACAGCCACGTTGAAACCATGTGCAAATTAGTCATTAGGTGAAAAGCAACTGAATATCTAAAGCTCTGCCAGCATGTCTGACCACTCAAACACAGCATTGCTGCCAGTTCGATCTCTAACCTCTCACACACAACAGCAGTAGTACCAGTGATTCTGGTGAAGTTGTCTGTGTTAATCATCCAGTGATTTAAGTCTGCATGTCCTAATGGGATATGGGGTTTTACCCAGCTGATCCACTTTGAACTGTGGCACTAGACAGGGTACACCAAATAAGCACATTACAGCACTGAAAAATGAGAAGGCTCAACCAGACACCTGTCCCGACACTGTGGAACTGAAACAAACATTCAAAGTTCACTGTGGCAAAATTCATTTCATAAAGTCTGACTTATTGATGGAATGGCATATGAACACCTGCACACAAAAAGCCACCCTATGACATGGGGAAATATTCCTGCACAAAAACAAGACAAATACTATGAGACAGTGTGAACATATCAATATCAAAATATTTATATAGCACACGGGAGCGTAAAATTACCCAGAATTTCAAAAACAAATTGCTCAGGTGGGAAACACCAGCCTAACTCCCAACACCAACTATGCTAAGGCAACTTCTGGTTTGTTTACATGGGGGCAAGGTCAAAACAGGCCATCTGCAAACCCAAGACAAGTACAGGCATTGTGCTTTGTAGCAGTATACGAATATGATACACTACAACAATCAGCATCACGACACTACAAAAAAAAACGCAGCTCTTCATGTCTCCCAAGAGAAACTGGCTGTTACACGCAGACCATTTTAAAGCACAAACATATCTGGCATTCTTTCCAGCAAGTTGGCTTAAGAAGAGCTACCATAGATACTACAGATGCATTTTAAAACTCAAGTGATGATTAGTGGAAGAGCTTTTATTTTGTATTAAAACTGACCGTAAAAGCCTGAATATTAGATATAAGATTAAATCCGGTAATTAAAAAACTGCACATAACACTTCAGAATCGAAACACGTTTTAGACAGCAATTTCCACAGCAATAAAAACGTGTCTCGCGTTGTCACATTAATTGGCTTAACTGGAGAAGCTGACACTTCTCCTAGCGCAGGAGTATTTCACACAGAAGGATTAACCACACCCAGCCCCTCCTAGACACAGTAGATCACGGACCCACCCAACAGGTTCTTAAAAGGCACCAAAGCTGAAATTTAACACACATCCTGAAGTCACCAGCCTCTCTCAGACCTATTATACCAGTTTACCAAGATCCACCAAACAGCCAAAATTCAACACCTTTCATTCAGGACGCCTATAACTTTGGCTACAAATCTGGTTTTACAAACGCCAAAACTGCGTGACCGCGACACTTAAAATGCGTTTATCCCAAGACAAATGTCCCAAGACAAAGCAAAAACAAATTTCATCCAGTCAGTTCAGCATAGCCACAATTCTATTTTGGTCCACTTTTCCCAAGCAAATGTCAGGAAATAAACACGCAGATGCTACGTGAAATCGCACCCAGCTCTCGTTTAAATATTACTATTGCTTTTTCGGGCACGAAATAAATGCCAAGAACAATTAAATCGGCGAGGCCATTATACAAAGACACGAATCCCTTCTCTTACCTTACCTGTTGTTGCAGTTGCCCCGTCTGCAGTATCAGGTGACAGCGTTACCTCCGATAATACCGCAAGGGTTTTAGTCAAACTAAAAAAAAGAAAGCAAAGTATGTTGGTATTCAAAGAATTACTCTTTGTGGTGTTCAAAAATACAACGTTTAAGCATTTTAAACTGCGGTGAATATCGTGCGCGCACGAAAAAGCACAGTATTCACGATCAGAGCACGATCACTACGCCTTCTACTACTAAACTATTATGTGACTTGACTGTGGGGTGTCACAGTATCACTGCCTCGAGTTATGCTCGCAACCAAAAGAAAAAACGCAGCATGACACACTCTGAAGGATGGTGACGGGCACATAATCCAGGTAGCGAAAGAGAGGGATCTGCATATTGCGAGGGATTGCGGGAATCACGCCTGGTTTAGGTGGCGATTCGCCGCATTGTCAACACCATCCACACCGCCGCGGCTCTCCGAAGACCTTTAAACACGAATAAACTTAACCCTCAAAAGGCAGTCGCTCTGCTTCAAAATATAACTAACTGCAAATACAAAGGACATTAAAGCGCCCTTTTCCTCGGAAGTAAAATGTTTCAGGGACGACGTCGTTTGCCAATTACCATAGGTGACAAAAATAGCTAAATCGCTGGTTACCCATTATCCGAACCGCCATACGTGGCTAGTCGGCTAGCAATCCAACTTTTCCCTTTGTGTCTGCTTTTGGAATGAAATAAATAAATGGTGCCCTTACAGGGCTCGCGTCTGGCCGGACATAGCTCGCCGTAGCCGGACGGAGGTTGTATCGCATCATGCGGGCAGCCGTCCAATCCCTTATCCAAAGGGGAAAAGTTCCCCGGGCCCGATAAAAACGCACAAAATCCGGCTCTATCCGTGTCAAACACACACACGTACTGCAGAATAACCCCAAACCAGCCGAATAAACCAGATACGAGTGCCACTGCTGCTGAACAAACAAAAGAACGAGGAACCGGAATTAAAAATTCCCAGTATTGCTGTACGTATCGTTAGCTACCGGACAGCTAGAAATTAAACGTAACAAACGAACTGAGCCGAAGCCTACAGGGACAGAACGGACAGCCAACTCACAGTAGCCAGGCGTCCACTGGCCGGACGCGGCGCTGCTAAGCTAACGAGACTAAGCTAACGAGGCAGCGGGCAGCTGCAACAAAACACGCCGTCAGATCACCGCAGCTACGCCTTCCTGAGGAAAGCCAGCCGTACGTTCTTTAATTCAAGCATTACTCGCACTGATGCCGTCGCATAATCACCCAGCAGGCCTATTAACGCGGACTCCGGGGGCAAATTCACGACAAGGACCACTGGGAAGCCCGAGCTGAGCGAGATTCGGGCGTTTTTAACCCCACTTGTCCGGTAGAGACTTCTGTCTTCCCCGGTCGTCGCCAGTCCCAGCGACCGCCTCCTGACAATCCTCGAGCTCACGCGCTTGCAACAATTAAAAGTACCACTTTATGCATCTTCGATTCCTTTATCCCATTTCCTTTAACCCACCTTTCCCCCTTTTCCCTCGTTGGGTCTCCGCTTGGTTCCTTTCTTCCTGGCTCCTTTTCTTCCCTTTCTTTTCTTTCCTCCTCCCTTTCGTGCTCTGTATACCCTCCGCTAAGTTTGGAGTAGGGAAGCACGCGCAGGACAGGCGGGGCTAATGGGAGGAAACCAGGAATGCACCGTTTACCGTAATTACACAGTTTTATTTCAATTCTCCGAAACGTACTTCGCTGTCATTGCACTGACTGCAATGCATAGGATGGATTTAGTAATGACGAAATTGAACTGGTTAATTGTTATTGCCTTACAACAATAAAAAATAAACATTATTGTTCGTAAACGTTGCAATAACGAGTAATAGCAATTGAATTAACAATAACAATGAATATCCCTACATTATTTCTGGAGTCTAGATTCTCTAATAATAGTCATTCCATATTAATTTACAACCAACTTATTATAGAACAATGCCTGGGTTTGTAGACAAAATTATTTAATGTGCTAAGGTTTTACGGTACGTTATTATCGAGAGTGTATCTTTTTAAATAATTTCCACGAGAAAGAGGAGATGGAAATACATAGACTGTAGTATTAGTTATTACGTGTGACGTATGAGATCACATGTTAGCAACAATTTCCCAACGGGAATTATATTACCTGTAATAATAAAATTCTCGCCGGAAATACAAAATGAGTAAAATTAGGGCATGGGTTAGCATTGGTCCTGACGTTTATAGTATGAGGAGTTTGATGTAAAACCGAGTGTTTACAAAGCGTGATACTATACATATTCGTCCAGTTATTTAAAGGATTTGTATAGAATGAATGACTTTTGCTTCATATGGATTGTTAACCTCTAGTTAAATACACAAATGTGACTTATCAGGTATTGCTCACTATGGAATTTAAAATATAGCCGACGCAGTTCATATTCGGCAAAATCAAGACTCATAAAGATATATTTTATAAATGGTGTACACAAATTGCAAGACGACTGACTCAATAGTACAACATCGCTCCGATTAGTTATAACAAAAATCTGCTGCATTGCGTGTAGTTGCTATTGATTTGCTACTGATTGCATTTCAGAGGCTTGTCATAGCATTCAGATTATACAGAAAGTTCATATTAACTCATATTAATTTACCCGTATATGTATGCAAGTTGTAGGGGCCATTTGGGAACTTGAGCCTGCATCCCATCCGTTCAACAATGTAATTGTCGTCACGATGAGGAAAAGGGTGAAATATGGGCTGAAAACCTTCATTCATCACTCACCACTATAAAAGAAAAAAAGTTGTTCTGTAAGACACCATAAGTTTCTCTTTCGAAAATTAACCTTTTTCTGAAAGGATACCCGACTGGAGGTGAATATTCTGTGGATATATTTGAAATTTGTCTTTGGCTAAATGTATTAATTAGATATAATATAGTTATTTTGAGTGTTTATATAGTTTCGGTGGAAAATGATGTATAAAAAGCTGGAAGATGTTCGGGAATCATGCCGATGGACACAACTAGTAGAAAGATTCGTTTTCCATCTAGCGGTAAAAATAAAAATAGCAAGTATATTATCACTCTGGACTCACGTTTGTAATACTCACAATAATGGCCATTTATTCGAAATAACTGAATAATTAATTATTTGGAGGGGAGTCACAATTTTGATTAGGTAACAGATAAGGTTAGGCAACATAATAACGACCGAATTTCTCATTGCCAGAATAAAGAGAAACTTCTTTCCTTGAATCTTCAGTGAATCATGCAGGGATCATACCGTTCTAAGAAAATTTCCGTCAGTCCACACATTCCAGGTTCCAGTTTAGTTCCACGTAGGCATCGCCATGCAACGCCTAGTTAAATTAAAATTGTGGCATGTACAAGCTTGAGTTTTTTTTTAATCTCCATAACTTTAATCATTGGAGTGTACGGGACTTTAAAATTTTAAAATACTGTAATCAAAACCAAAGGCAGAAATTCATTCAGCCACAGTATACAACAAAAATCACTTAACATAATGTCGTCATAAAGCAGCTGCTTTACTACTACGACTACTTCTACTACAACTATTACTACTCCAAATAATTAATAATAAAAATAATAATAATAGGGGTCCAGGGTTCCAGTCTCTGCCCAGGTTACATGTTCGTGGAGTTTGCATGTTCTCCCCGTATCGTCGTGGAGTTTCCTCCAGGTGATCCGGTCAGACATGCTGAGGGTAACTGGAGTTACCATAAGTGTGCTTGTGTGACTGAAAGGTGTGTGAGTTTTGCCCTGCCATGGGCTGGGGCCCCATGCTGGCTTGTTTCTTTGCATCCGTAAGCTCCGGACCCCCCGTGACGCTTAAGAGAGCCAAGCGATTACAGAATAATAATAATAATAATAGTAATAATAATAGACCTACACGTAAATATGAAAATCCCGAACCTGCCAAACAGTACATTATTTGAAATGGGAGGTGGGAATCACGTACTCCCATGCTCTAGGTGGAGCCTGTGTTATAGTGTCAGGAGATACCGCAGAACAAGCCTGGTAGTTTTGGTGGTACTATTGTTGTTGTGCTGATTTTCAGTAATCGACATAGCCAGATATTTGTCAACATGTTGGCCTCCGCTGATTTCCAGCTTCAGCTGGCTTCTATTATGGACATTTTAGCGAAAGCGGCCGTGGCAGAAATCTGTAAGCTTTTCGAGGATGGATCAACGGCGTGGAAAATGGAGATATATAAACACCAGAAGGAGAACGAAGCGCTCAGGAAGCAACTGCAGCTGATGGAAAATCAGCTGTGGACGTCGCGGCAATGCGATCAGCACCAAGAGAGGTTGCAAGAAAGTTTCCAGGTGTGCATAAATTTAGAGGAGACGCTCGCATGTTGTTCGGGTTCAAGTGTGATTTGCAATATAAGACAACCATTAAAAATACATTTCAAATTAAGACTCTCAGTTCTTGAAGGAAAAAAATCAGTATTTAGTCCGCTGCCTTAGCGTTAACGAAAGCGAGAATATACTTAAATAAATTTGAATGGGAGCGTACGTGAATGTAGTTTTGTATACCGTAATCATTTCCAATTTATCTAGACTACTGTGGTTTTATCAATCTTAGGGAAAACTAAGCTTCCAAACAGTAACGATGATTAAAGTTTATGCACCACAGTATGCTTTCAAAATTAATCGCCATTTGTTTTAATAGTAGGTTCTTGACTTGGCGATGGCTGTATTTTGTGAACCATTATCAGTGTAAGTAGGGACTTACAGCGAAACCCGCACACACAGCGGCAATTTCTGGATAAACACTGGCCATCCAAGCTGTTGAACATCTATAGAAGCCGTTTAGCAAAGCTGCTGGTATTTGGACCTTATGCAGATGTTTGAGGAAATGAATATTCTGGTGGGTCATTGTCACTGATGACGGTGTATTGGTACCAGGTGTTGTTGTCAGGTGACAGCCCATGCCGTCAAATTGTTCCAAAAGATATTGTTTCAAGGATTAGCATTTAGCATGCACTGTTAAAGCCAATGACCAATTCAAGGCGACTTCA
>JABFEB020000016.1:1721588-1734956 GCA_019775895.2 Stomatorhinus ivindoensis
TGGCCATCTTCTGTGCTCTCCTCCATGTTTGGCACTCTGACGGAGACATATGGTGACTTCTGCCTGCGCAGAATTGTCGAGAGTGACGTAAAAGTGGCATGAATTATGATTTTGCTGGTCAGACTGAGGTCGCATTGCAAAAAAAATCAGACCTGTATCCAATTTATGACTGCATACTGAAGTGGCCCAAATTGGAATTGAAAAAATCGGATTCCATGTGACTTGTGCTGTTCACATTGTCATGAAAAAATGCGATCTGAGTCACATATGAGCAAAAATTGGATTTGGTCTCATTTGCCCTGCAGTGTGAATGTAGCCTTATTGTCTTAACTTTTAACCTGCATTGGAAGGAATAGGTGAATGTATTACAACATGAAGTGGGTTTAACGATTATTTATTTAACAATTATTATTTTAGAGAACAAGAAAACAATTACTCATTACAACCTATATCTGTTTATATATGTGGTTCTATAGTAGTAGGACATTAATTAGAAGTGACTGTGATTTCAGACCTACAGAGCTGTGATTTCATTTCCTGTATGGTCACTAAATTACCCCTGTGTGTGTGTGTGTGGATTAGGTTTATATTACCTTGTGGGCACCAAATGTCCCCCACAATTGAATAGAAACCTGTTTTTTGACGTTGTGGGGACCATTTTTTGGGTATCCCCACAAAGATCTGTGAATGCAATCAAAAAACTAAAAATACCGGAAGTCACGTATTTTGTTTGGTTACTTATGGTTAAGGTTAGGGCTGGGTAGGGGGTAAGGTCGTCATGTTGGGATTAGGGTTTTTCCCATAGAAATTAATGGAATGGGCAAAGATATGAGTGTAGGTCTGTGTGTGTGTATGTGTATGTATCTGTGTGTGTGTGCGCGGGCCTTTCAATTTCTATTTTGTCTCTGCTGTCATAGACTTCAATTCAATTAAAAAAACTTTATTTGTTCCCAAGGGGCAATTATGGCACACAGGGCAGTTGAACAAGGACACAGTGACGTAAAGTGCAACAGTGATTACAGTGTTTAGAAGTTTATGTGCAAAATTGCAGTCAATCAGGTAGATGGGAACTGAGTAAACATGTAAAAGGGAGGGATAGTTAGTGGGCTGCTCTTAGAGTTTGCTGCTCCCACTGGGATGAAAGCGCTCTGACCGGGAGTCTGATGATCTCAGAGCAGACTTTCTCTATGTTGTGCAGGCGGGTCTTGTGCTGCAGGCTGGTGGAGTGGTACAAGCAGGTGATGGAGAAACAGAGGACACTCTCAATGAAGGAGTAGTAGAAGGTTCTGAGCATGACCTTGTTGACCCCAAAGCTGTTGAGCTTCCTAAGGAGATACAGCCGCTGCTGACATCTCCTTAGAATGTCCTCAGTGTTGGAGGCAAACTTTAGGGCGCAATCAAAGATGGTGCCCAGATATTCATAATCCTCCACCAGTTCCACTGTCTGCCTGTGGATTATGCTGACAGATCCTGTCTCCAGCTCCCTCTGTTTACTAGAGAAGGTCACCACCATGTTCTTCGTCTTCTCCACGTTAGCCCCAGGGAGACATTGTCACACCACTGCACACTGCTCACTGAGCACTGAACTGTGGTGATGTGAGGAGCCAGAGAGCAGAGACAGGAGGTCTGCGTCATCCATGTACTTCACTGGATGACAGTCTGGGTGGGTGGACGTGCAGTCATCGGTGTACGGGATGAACAGAAGAGCTGACAGGACGCAGCCTTGGGGGGAGCCAGTGGAGGTGATGCAGAGGTCAGAGAAGGTGTTGTCGACCAGCACTCTCTGTGTGCTGTTGGTCACAAAGTTGATGATCCACAGAGTGAGCTGGTCATCCAGGTGGAAGCAGGTGGAGAGCTTCTCTTGCAGGATGTGTGGTTGCATAGTGTTGAATGCAAACAGGAGTCTAACTGAGGTGTTGGGGAGTCTCAGATGCTTGTGCATCTTGTCCATGATGAACATTTTTGCATCGTCAACCCCCTTGCCTGCCTGGTACGCGAACTAGAGAGGATCTGTAAGTGGGTCGGTCACCTTGATGATATGATTCTTAATGACGCTCTCCATGGCCTTCATTGCTAGTGAGGTGAGATCATTCAGGGGCCTAACTGAAGATTTTTCTGGAATGGGGACCACAGTGGAGTGTTTCCACAGCTGGGGGACTGCTGCTGTCCATTGATCTCTGAAACAGGCATTGAAACACGCCCCCCAACCGCGCTGCACAGCAACGCAGAACGCGGCCACTGAAACACGCCCCCCAAGAAAGTTCTGTTCCTGCGGGAGTGAGGGAGGAGACCATGCCTTTGAGACTGGAGGTGTTGTCAGTCTCGAAGCTAGAGAAGAAGGAGTTGAGGTTGTTTGGGAGGGCTGCCAGGTCCATGTGTTTATGGAAACATCTATTACAGAAATTGCCTGAATATCAAATTTCCATCCATCTTCCAACCTCTAATCCTGACCAGGGCCACCAGTTATAGCAGATTGTTCGTTTTTTCTAAATCTTATTTACATTGATTCATGAAAATAGATTATGCGAATGGTGTGATTTGGGAAAACATTTCTCACCCTGCATCTCAAGCCATTAAAGGTAAGACTGTGAAGTACGAAAACCTTAACAGCTTGATCAAGGACCCTCAGGTGTGATGTAAAAGTAAACAGTCCATAAGTCTTCCATCAACAGGATACGCTGTTGCTTATCACCTGAAACGGTTATCCCAAAGTGGCTGACATTGTATATTCTTTGCGGTTTTGATTCACTAAATCTTCTCATGACCCTCCCATCTAGGTGGGGAACCTCTTCGGCACGCACCGATCCACCGTCATAACTCTGTACAACGGTGCCTTTGATTCTTCCTCCGCCATAATGCTCATCATTAAGGTAGCTCTCCTGCATTCAAACAGAAAGTCACACGCCGACAAAGACCGGCTGTTATTGGTCAAAACTGTGCACGCTGCGTGTCATGTGACGCTCGCTCCTTCCTGCAGCCGCAGGTGAAGCTCTCACGCCAAACTGTCCGTGCCGATGACCTCTGTGCTCACCCCAGGTGGTGTACCAAGGAGGGATCACTCTGCAAGCCTCCATGCTCTTCCTCGCCAGCTGTAGCGTCATTCATCTTCTCCGCACGCTGTTCCTCATGCCAAGGGGTCATATTCCCCACCCCCTCCCGGAAGGCTACACCTATGGGTAAGAGCGTGCATTTTGGCCATGCTCTCCTCTGGGCCATGCAAGCGCTCCTCCTTCCATAAACCGCCGTCTGCTCTGTGCTTCGCAGACTTGGCTGTGGCCGATCGAGGTCTTATAGTATGTCGGTAGTGGGGAAGCCTGACTTCAAAGGAGCCATGCCGGGCACAGACAGCACAGACAGCACAGACAACCTGCCCACTCAAACGACAGAACCAACCACAACTCCCAATAAGGAGAAAGGTGAGCTGAACCCCATATGACACCGATGCCATCTCTTAGAAAAATAGGCTTTTTGGGGGGATCTAGTCATCCATATGACCCTTTTCCACTGCCACCAATAACCGAGCTGTACCTGAGCCTTACGCAGAACAGCCAGTTTTCAATTGTCAAGTATGCGAGCCGCACCCAAGCCGATTGGTGAGCAAACTGAGCACATTGTGTCACTGCCATCTGATTGGTCGAAATGCATGTAGCTACCAATGTTCTCCACATGGATTATCTGAAGGAAATGGGGAATATTCTATATATTATTCATTATTAGTAGCATCGCACATTGTGAGGTACGGTGCGTTCTTGATAACCTGGAACTTGAAAATTTCTACTTAAGAAAGTACTGTAGCTAAAGGGAATGGATTCATAACACATATTTAAGTGAGTGAATGTTAATTACTTAAATATGTGATGCAAACCCAGCACGGCATAGGAAATTAGAAAAATGAAGACACGGTAAATCATGATGTACACCTCTTGAACAGTAAATAAGCACGTCGTTGTCTTTATATCAGTGTCACTCTCCAAACTCGGCGATGCCTTTGCCGAGCCGACTCTGCTGCAGTGGAAAACGAAAGTGAATCAGAATCACACAGTAACTACTCATTTTTCACAGTAAGGCTTGGATACGAGTCAGTTCCTGTATGCCAGTGGAAAAATGCTAATAGTCTATTTAGTGTAAATGTATCCAGTGTGACCATTAAGCATTCACTATTTATTACAGATTATTGTTTTTAAAGAAGTCAGTTTTTCATGTGTTAGGCAAAGGGGGCTTTGGAAATCAGGAACCAGTTGCTCCAGTTCTGACTTGTCTTGGTTCTCCAGTGCCCAGTTCTGACGTGTCTTGGTTCTCCAGTGCCCAGTTCTGACGTGTCTTGGTTCTCCAGTGCCCAGTTCTGACTTGTCTTGGTTCTCCAGTGCCCAGTTCTGACTTGTCTTGGTTCTCCAGTGCCCAGTTCTGATGTGTCTTGGTTCTCCAGTGCCAAGTTCTGATGTGTTTTGGTTCTCCAGTGCCCAGTATCAGGAGCTGCGTCCTCTCCTGGTTCTTCTGGCTGCACCTGGTCTGGCTGTCCATCATGCAGTTGCGACACTATCTCTTCATCGGGACACTCAACCCCATGTTGAATCGGCTCACTGAAGGGGATCCCACCCTGAGTAACTATCTGCTCACCATGTGCTGCTGACCGATCGGCCACGTTCCTTAGTGGCCGGAGCGGCTGTTAACGCCTCTGTTCCTCTACCCCGGGCCGCAGTAAGCAAGTATACCAACGCCTTCGCATTCACCCAGCTGTGCGGGATTCTCTGCGCTCCCTGGAACGGCCTCATCATGGACAGGCACAAGGGGAAGCCCCGTGCTCCAGGTAGGGTGACGAGGCCCCACTGGTCTCTAGTCAGCCTGCACCCTGTGCTCTGGCACCCCCTGGAGTCAGAATCTCAACTTGGCCTCTACACCTCCCAGGAGAAACGGAGCAGGAGGCCGACGTGCGATCTTCCGCACTCTCCCTGTTCATCACCGTCATCCAGTGCCTGCTCTTCTCCCTGTGTGCCACCCTGCCCATCCTTCCCCTCCAGTACTTCACCTTCGTCCTCCAAGTGATCAACCGCTCCTTCCTGTACGGCGGCAGTGCCACCTTTATCAGCATTGCGTGAGTGGCATCGGCATGGGGTGGAATTCACGGTACAGAAAGTGCCTGGTGTCTGGCTCAGTCAGCAATATCGGGGGGGGGGGGGTGGTGGACCTCTTTGGTCACTGATTGGTGTTCAGCGGGCAGAGGACTATATTCAGTCAATCACAACCCACTTCCTGCCTGGACTCAACCTGGCACTTTTAGGGGAAAAAATAAGAATATAGGCATTCTGACAAACACTTTCACACCTCTCACACATGAACACCAGTGTGCTGTAAACTCATGCTGTCAGAATGTAACAGAGGTGAAGAAAACATTCTATGAATGACGGCAGAGCGGAGAGAAGCCCCTGCCCGACATTCATGGACTCCTAAGCAGGAGGGCCGTTATGGGTAACACCCACCTCCCTTCCCACGGGCCTCCTTCAAAGCAGGGGAGGCAAGGATGCAGATAGGAGGACGAAGGGGTCAGTCAGGGTATACTGAGTCTGCTTTCACTGTGCATTTTCCCAGAGTTCCCTTCTCCATACCTGCAGGTTTCCTCCGTCCCATTTCGGGAAGCTGTATGGCCTGATTTTGGCACTGTCGGCACTGGTGTCACTGCTGCAGTATCCATTCTTCGCCCTGGTCCATGGCCCCCTGAAGAACGACCCCCTATATGTGAGTACAGTGTCTTCATGGATACACTGCTGGAATACAGGGTCACCATGTCAGCTGCAGTGTCGCATGTTGCACATGCTGCAGGGATCTGAGCCACATGCACGGACACGTGCACATGCTCACACACTAAGGCCTCTCTTTGTGTTCAGACCAACTGGGGTTTTAATTTAATCTTATTCACCAGCAGTAAGTCTAGAGATTCTAGACTTAACAAATAATATTTATTGTTATACAATACAGTACTATGCAAAACACTTAGGCCAGCAAAGAAAATGATTAAAGTTAGCACATTTATATTTGTTTAAGTGTATATTTGCTTGGAAAAAGAACAATTGAACATTATAACAATTAACAGTAACATGGTAAAAACTAACAATAATTTCTTCTCTTGTCCAGAAAGTCACTCAGTACATTTACACGCATAGCTCCGGTTGTAGTTTGATTACGCTATTTAATCGGACTACTGTCCTTGTTCTAGTGTACATGCACTGGAGGGGAATAGATTTATTGACCGAAGTATGTCCGACTCCGCTACGATAGGTGGCGATATGGCTCCTATCAGCTTGTTAATATTGGGCTTTTTCCAGTTGACCTATTACGTCACAGACGTAAAAAATAATAATATTAATAATAATGGATGCATGGACAAATGAAGTGACACAAGTTTTAATTGCGATCTGGTCGGAAGAATACATACAAGATCAGGATGCATATCAATAAATAAAGTATTGTGAATGATGCACTATGACAACATGGTAGCATCCTCTGTTTTGCTGCAAGCATCTTCTGTCCACCGTGTGCTGGCTTCTTCTGCTACTTCCAGTTCAGGGGGGACTGTGGAGCATGTGCAGAGGCCATTTTGAGTCCGATTGAATTTGCATGCAGGAGTCACATTATCTGAGTGTCTTAGTCTGACTGAGAAATTCAATTTAGGACAATTTCAGCACCCCCCATCGACAGACACAATATAGTTTTGCACCGACATGTAGATCATTTAAATATTATTTTCCTTGACTGCCACAGATGTTGGAGGCAGTTCTGTACATAAGGTAAGATCTATAGGATCTTTAGGACACAGACCACATGGCTTGGTGGTATTGGGGAGCCATATTGACAGAGAGTCTGGTGATGATGTCACTGAGAGTGGCAGAAGAGCCCTTGATTCTTCGCCCTCGTTGCACTTAACCTGATTTCAGCAAAAAATCCAGCTGTATTACTGGACATCCTTTCAGTTTTTATTAATAGTTTAGCTACTTCAAAATTATACAGAACATTTCCGAGCTGTTTTTTCCTATTCTTTTTGACCACATCTGTAGTGCTCTGAGTGCCCGATTCATGAGCCCATTGTTGGATAGCCAGCATCTGTGTTGACGCGTGCTTGGTCACATCCCACCAGAGACTCTGACTGGGGCCGACTCTGGCCATTGATAGAACAGACAATTCACCCCAGGCCCCTGGTCTGCTTGGTCAGGGGGCCTTTCAAGTACGACTTCGCCCTGGGCCCCTGAGAAGGTCTAGCGAGCCCTGACTCCCATACACCACCATCCCTTGTGTCTCCCACCTCGCAGCTGAACGTGGCCTTGACTCTTCTCACCACGCTGGCTTTCATCCACCCGCTGTATGTGTTCATCCACTGCCGGCGGGCAGCCGCTCGGAGAAGGACGTCGGCACAGTGAATCGCTGCCCCGACGGATCCAGGAAGGAGAAGCACACCCACCGGAGAGAGAACGTCTGACTCACTCACCCTGCATTTCCAGTGAAGTAACGGGAGTCATCACCAAAACAGGGGATCTTTTCCGTTTGTGTCCGACACACAAACACGCTTTTTAGGAAAGTACTTATGGACTGGTGCCAAAATATACTGATTCATTTATCCTTTAGCAGAAGGAGGCATTACTATTACTAATACGCATATGACTGGATGGGAGAACTGCGGAAGTATGCATATATAACCAAAGACATTTGTTATACGCTTTTTTATAGGAGGGAACGTAAGAAATGTTTTTGCCGTCATTCAAAAAAAATGTTAAAAACTGTTGGTATTGAAAATAAAATAATTTGTTATAGAATTTTAAACGTGTGGGAACAAGTTTGTGAATTCTTTGGAATCACCTGAAATTTTTCACAAATAGTCACTAAAATATGACTTAGGGCCTTTATCTTTGTTCATTTACATTTTGTCCAGACTACCTTAAATCTGACGAGTCATCCGGCTAAACAAGAAGTCCAGCTATGTGATACAGGCCACAGGTCTTTGTCTAAGGTCTAAGTCACAGTAATAAATAATGACGGCATTAACCAACAAACAAGAGACACATTTTATATTATAATATCTTTATTGGTCTTTATGTGTTTACAAAATAAGCCACATGTTTGCATAGTGTCAGAGCTATGTTAATAATCGAAGATTTATATCTATTGAAGATTATTGGAAAAATATGGTTGGTTTATTTATATCATTCCAAATATCATTGCGTGTCATCCCATTATTTTTACAATGTGAGAGTTCAGACAATTAAGTGAATCAGTGTCATTTTTTTGTCATGCCTCCATATTGTTAAGTTTCTGTATGACTCCACTGACAAGTTTTGACGCCGCTCAGATTAAAAGGATCCTTCCCACGTCCCGTGCGATTGAATTGTGTTTTGTCTGTCACTCTCCAAGACTGGACCAATCACAACCGCGACTGTCTAGGAGTTACTCAACAGACTATGTGCCTCAAGACTTTCTGTAACTGATTGCCAGTATCATTTTGTTGTATTATTAAACCAACAAAACTAAGAGAATAAAACAGGACACATCCATTTCTGACAATAATAAAATTAACCATTTAACAGTACCCATATTTCCTGCTCAGCATTACTTAG
Organism: Stomatorhinus ivindoensis; assembly: GCA_019775895.2. NCBI lineage: Eukaryota > Metazoa > Chordata > Actinopteri > Osteoglossiformes > Mormyridae > Stomatorhinus > Stomatorhinus ivindoensis. The sequence goes on from JABFEB020000016.1 coordinate 1,730,189, forward strand.
GGTGAAGCTAAGAGCATTTGTGTACATCAGTACGAGTTTTCACTTAGTATGGAATATTACTGTTATTATCCTGACCTTATCATCATTTCGCTTTGTACCCCAGGGTTGTGCTCATACAGACCATGACCAAGTAGTTAGAGGATGGATGGATGAAACGGGTGAAGACAAAAGATCCGTTTTTGTTGATTTTCAAAGGCCTTTCACTTACACAAAGTAAGCACTTATTATGGAAGTGTTCTGTGAATTGTATTAGATCTTCCCTTCTTTTGCAGTACTACCAGTGACATCACCTGTACCCAGTCTCATTAGCCTTCTCAGCAGCACCATGCCAAACCATGCAAAACCATTTACTGCCACCTAGTGTTCTGGAAGGTTCAATAGTGGTCAGCGCTACGTAATTCTCCCCCTAAAAATAAATTCAGTTGGACAAAATTTGCTTTCTAATAGGAAGAATTATTCACATGAAAGTATGTATGACTTAAACTTGTATGAATTAAAGAACAGTTCTTTAATAATAATAATATTAACAATAATATTCTCAAATAATATATGCATAAAAACTGTATTTTGTCCCTCACCTTGCTAAATCATGCTAATTAAGACATAATTCAGAAGCACAATAGAGTTCTTCTATATTGATGCTTCTAATAATGTAATTCCCACCATCATTTTTTTTTACTAAAAATTTTGAATTCCACCCCCAGTCTCTCTTCCTCTCTCCAGTGTAGTTCAGTGGCATGGCTGCGTTTGAGCCAGCCTGCGTCATCTCTGATCAAAATCTGACTGTCATTATATAAAAATAAAGGAACTAATGAATGAACTGGTGAAAATAGAGAAAGGGGGAGTTGGGGAGAGGGTGGGGAGGGGAGTAATTAAATTAAGAAGTGACAAGGAATGAGGTAACGCATATCCCAGTTATTTCTGTCATGTCTCTACCATGGGAGAAAGAGAGGGCACTGCGTAGTATGCGTGAACACTCTCTGACGTGAACCTGCCGCACTACACGCTCACACGGTGACACACACATACACACACACACAGACGCACGCCCCGCCACATACAGGAAGGCAGAGATCGCAAATTCTGCTTTTTTGCATGATGTGCGTGGTGCATGGTGGTGGCGTGTGGGAGTGAGCGCTGGAGGGGGCGTGGGGAGTCGATTTTTAAGTTCTCTTGGGACGTGGAGCATGAAAACGAGAGGGTGTTGCAAGACTGCCAGCAATGTGTGTGGTGCTGAACAGTTGGGAAGCATCACAAAAACATTGTTACAACTGGTTATCCGTTTTGCAGATAGCATAGCAGCTGAATGGCATGAACTTAAAACCGAAACGTCGCTGATTAGTGCCTCGGCAGGGATCCTACTGTACAATTGTAGGCTACTTTGGATGAAACATTAATTTAGGGTCTTTCAAACATAGGCAGAGCTTGGCCTAAAGGGAGGTACGTAAGCTAACCTTTGACTGTAATATTCTGTATAATACCATGGTACTGACTTACAAACTGGTATAAAAAATTAAAAGTAGGGAATTATGGAAATAACCATGACAACACAAGATGGCAGAACTAAAAAGTGGCTGTCGGAACTGAGGGGAGAACAATGAAACCCTCTGCACCATATTTAGATTTCCGCTCTCCTTCCACCGCATCTCTTCCCTGCCATTCTCTACAAGTCGGCATGATCTCACGTCTCCCTATAACACACATGTGACGAATCTGGTCTGGGGGCGCGATGGGGAGTGCCGAGTCCTTCAGCAAGCACGCTTCCCCGGAGCGGCGAGGAAAATAAGCCTGTCTCCTCACTTCAACCCACTGACTGATGGATGGGAATGAAGTTCTGCACAGACAGAAGTGGCGGGGAAAAAAATGCGATGACTGATCACACCTTGGCGTTGCAAAAAGCACGGATTAAGAACATGACAGACACAGGAAAGCGCATGAACCCGTCATTCTTGGGCACGGAAGTCAACTATCACACATTTTATATAAAAGCAGCACTTACATAAAAGTAATACATTCATGGGTAGATTGACCTTTTTGACTTGAGCTAACAGAAGGAGTCAAATGATTTTACCAAACTAGGAATTTTTAATGGTGGGTTTTTTTGTGTTTTTTACAGGGTGGGGTTACAGACTGGAGAGTGACTGATATTTATCCAATTATCCATCCATCCATCCATCCAATTTATCCAACAAAAGAAAGCATATTTGAAAACACCTTTAACAATAAGCTATGCATGTATTATTCCATGTACAGTATAAAAAGGTGTGTGTGTGTGTATACATACAAACACACATATACGCAGCCGCTGAAGAGACCACAGCAAAAATTTTTGTTTCACTTATTTTTCAATGTATAGGTGTGCGTCTGTAAATAATATATATTTTTCTGCAAACTGCAGTCTGGTTCTTCCCTGTTTCTCATTAAAGAAGAGCTTCCTCCTCAGTCCTGCTTGTAGGAACCTGATATGAACTGGAGCCTGATACAAACTGTCCTAGCAGTGCACTTCACACCTGCACTTAATGTTTCCCATTCCTTTCGAAGTTTACTTGATGTCATCCTTCGACTCATGAGAAACTGTCGGATAAGTTAACGGTCATCTCTGCCATTAGAATGTGGCTTGCGCCTTTTACCTGGCTGGTTTCTGGTCGTTCCCAGTGTCTCCTGCTTCACCTTTCCTTGTGTCCTGCTGTTCAAACCTGAAAGCATCCTGCTGCTCAGCGTATCCTTCAGCCAGCAGAACCAGGATTGAACCATGATTTGCAGATTTGCAAAATGCAGATCTGTTTAAAAATATAGAGCGGTCTGTTAATTTTTTCCAGAACTGTATTTATGTCATAGATTGTTATAGAAAAACGCCATTACGAGACTGTGGTCTTTTTTTCATGCTGTTACAGTAATTTACCCAACAATTTTCCATTCCTGACAGCTCAGGGACCCAGTCTGCTGGGCTACTCTGTGCCATCACTAAAATCGGCCCAAATTGGGTTCACACGCTGTGTTCAGTGCATTTCGGTTTAGTTTAATCAGCGCCAAGCCCGCAGCACGTGTGCTCCGCACAGAACGCTCCGTCTGCCCAGTCCTGCCAGCCGCTCGCATACGGTTGACTGGGCAACCAGGCGTGGTCCAGCACATGTGTGAAGGACGGTGGTCAGCATGTTCCCAGTACGGCCCGTGGCATGTGGGACAGAGCCCCCCCCCCCCCCTCCCCGATGGTGGCGGGGGGGGGGGGGGGGGGGAGAAGAAATGAGAGTGAGCGAGACAGCGATGCCCTCGAAGCGGCCCCCCCGATCGTTAGCGGTGACGGGCCCTGGGCCACTCGCAGACTGGCCGCTGTGGTTCGCCGCCCCGGGGGGGGGCCCGCCGCCTCCCCGGTCAGCTGTTTGATCCCACACCTCGTGTTCCCTCGTCAGCTCCATACCACCCCCTGCGCCGCGCTTCGCGCCGCACGCCCAAATGTCAGCGTGTAGCTGGCAGCCGCCTACACAGCCGAAGATGACGTGCTCGGGAACAGGGCGCACACGACACGCGCTCGGTCCCGTAGGAGGGATTGGCACCAGTCATTCATTCATTGTTTTTTTTTGTTGTTTTTGCTTCATGAATGCCCGCGAAGACTTGCGATTAGGCATCGCTGCATGGAGCCCGCTGTTTTCACATTGCCGGATGGCACTCCCAACCTTGTGAGCTTAACAGACGGAACCCCCAACAGTGAGAACATTACACATAGAACCCCCAATAACAAGAACATTACACACAGAACACCCAACAAAGGGAACCTTACAAATGGAACTCACAACAACGAGAACAGTAAAAACAGAACTCCCCACAATGGTAACTTCAGAAACAGAACGTAGAACAATGGGAACTTAAGAAATGAAACTCACAGCGGCTGGAAGTTTAGAATTTTACAAGTGGAACATCCAACAATGGGAACTTTAGAAATTGAACTCCTGACAAGATGAACATTGCATACATTACACCCAACAACAGGAACTTTACAAATTCAACTAACAAAAACAAAAATCAAACAAGAACCTTAAAATGGAACTCTCAACAATGTGAACTTCACAAATAACATATCCAACAATAGAAGCCTATAGGGTGGTATCTGTGGTGATGTGGCCAGTGCAGTTAGGACAAACACAGAACCTTTAACGTGTCACATGTCAGTACTGAACTCCTGACTCACCTCCCACTCTCTGTCCCTCTTGGTCATACTCAACTGTACAGTTATTCACTGCATTAAATCACAAGAATCGTACATATTAATGTCTGACATCAGTAGCTACTGTAATGATGCAGGTTATTCACTCATTGTTCGGCAACTGAGACCAACTTAGAACAATCCCACATCAGCAGAGTGGTTTGCGTGTTGTTTGATAACTGATTTTCACCACATAGGCCTATACAAACAATCATTTCCTATTTACATTAATTCTGATGCAGTAGTTTCCTGAGATAAACAAATAGGAAAAACAAAATATAACATATCACAGGAATACAGACCAATAAATCTCTCCCCTTTGTTCTCTGGTGTGTCACGGCCTTGTTATTTCGTCTTAAGTTCTCTTTCCTATATCTTATTTGGTGTCACTCAAAGACGCCTCAAAAAGAAAACTGCATTTTTCAATCGCCCTGGAACACGTATATTGATATCTTACCCGTAGCCTCTCAGTTGAATAATAAGTAAATCCCTTCCCCCCCCCCACACACACTCCATCCTCCCTCCACCGCTCGCTTCAGCGGCGCATCTCCGCTACGGTCGCTTCCT
>JABFEB020000016.1:1751584-1770868 GCA_019775895.2 Stomatorhinus ivindoensis
ATCCAGTGTGTGCCCCATCCAGTGTGTGTTCCATCCAGTGTGTGCCCCATCCAGTGTGTGCCCCATCCAGTGTGTGCCCAATCCAGTGTGTGCCCCATCCAGTGTGTGTTCCATCCAGTGTGTGCCCCATCCAGTGTGTGCCCCATCCAGTGTGTGCCCCATCCAGTGTGTGTTCCATCCAGTGTGTGCCCCATCCAGTGTGTGTCCCAGCCTTGTGCCCTATGCTGCCTGGGATAGACTCCTGGTGACCATGATCTGGATCAGTGGTTAGAAGTTGGATGGATGTCTCCTTAACGACACAAACTTGTCAATACCACCCTTCACATCTGATCAATACTAAAATCTAGATGCCAGAGTAGATTCAACTTTTCCTCAACCTTAAAATATGCTTCACAATCTCTCACACAAACAAGCAGTGATGAGACCTGAGCATCTACATCTAGAAGGACTCAATGTTCTTGGTAACATCTTTAATGCGTTTAGTGTCACAGTTGTTTTTCATAATCATGAAACCATAAAACCTATCAGAAATCTTTTTATGAAGCTTTTTAATTTCCAGCAGCTTTTTTCCTGAGATTTATTTTCGTCTGACTCACAAAGATCGTTTCCAGCAAAACATTGTTATCTCTGGTTTTGTTCCAGCTCTGCATTTTCATGAAATTAATACAAGGAGGGTTCAGGCCAACGGTTGTTTTCTCTGATCTTGTATTTAAATTTGATCTCTCACATCAATGATGTTACTCATTTCATCCTAACGGTCGGCTAAAGACAGACTGACCACCTACAACTTAAGGAAAACCACTGTTTTGTCTACAAAAGTCAGTAAAAAATTTGTTTTTCAGAACCATGACTCAAAGGCTCACTATCATAACATTTAAGTTTAAAAATTCACAGGTCAGTCACATTAATCCTTAAGAAAATGACAACTGAGTTTTTAAATTAATTGAAATCTTGTTCACTGTGTGAGTGTTGAATTTAGCTACTCATTGAAACCACATCAATGTTAAACAATGGATTGTTATGATCTTCAACTTCAGAAACACAATCAACAATATTCTCTGAGCGAATGTTATCATCCAGACATAGAAATGAGAGATCTGTGTATTTTCTCATCTGAGGTTTAAAAACAATACCCTCTTATACAGCCACTGCAAAAAAACAGCAACTGATGACTTAATAAAACTACAGTTTCTTGGGGTGCAATCTTACAGCACTTTGAGAAATTAATACTGGTGATCTAGAGAACCTCAATTTATTAACAGATTTGTCAAACTTAATACTCAAATTCTAAATCCCAAGACGGAAACAGCTTCACTACTTTTAAGGGATGACATTTACTACTGAAAATGATCTATCTAAATAGCCATTTCTAGTTGTAATCGCCCCTCTCAGCGTCTTGAAAATTTAACGCTTAATGTGTTCGTCTTGGAGACCTCCTTTCTGAAATCTGAAACTTTTATAAAGTATCCGCTCTAAAACCATCATGTTTGGGTGTTTGTTAGCTGCAAAGTATTGCCAAGTGTTGCTCGCTGATAGAAACAAGCTGATCGACTGTTTTATCGGAAATGCACTGATTTCCAGTCTATTTCTGCTAAATATGTTTGCCTTTCCCAGGTACGGGTTAGGCTCTACCTGGCACTTGCTTGCTCTTTCATCCATCCGTCAACATAAACATGGCATGGCAGACACCATCTTGTATGAATAGGCCTAATCCTTGTAAACAACAAGAGAATGGCATTTTAAAAAAGCATAATACTGGACATCAGAAAGTTATTTAAGTGGTTTGCTAAACCTAAAGCAGACGTCTGAGGATGGGAGACTATAGTAGTCTCTCCATTAGTACATGAAAGAATGTTCCTATTTTTTTTTACTTCATTAAGGGCAGAAAAGCTTTTAGTTGCATACCAGCTTTCCACATGAGATCTCGTGAAGAAGCCTTGAGTTCCCGAGATGTGTATAAGTATTCTTTGAGGTATTCTGTTCTGAGGTATGGAAAAGTCATATGACAACTAGTCTTAAGTCGGCTAGTGGATTTCGGGTAAATCACATGGTTATTAAGGGTCCAAAGCACGTACTGCTATGGAACATTACTTTACTCATAATTTAAAGATTAATCAAAATCAAAGGATAAGTACTTCGAGATGACTATCTCCAGAACCAATTAATTTAATGTTCAACTTAAAAACTTTTAATTGCTACATTATAGTATCCACATTTATACAGTTTTTCAAATGTTAGGGTTTTGGGGAAAGTCTAATGGATCGATCTATCACACCCCTTTTTTACGGTAATGGAACATGCCGTTTCCGGTCGGAGGAGCGCGCGAGCGCGTTGTGTATGTTAGACTGAATATGGCGTCCCGTTCCAAAGCAGGTAAATTTGCTTACTAGTTAGATAAAAATTGTTAACTCCAACACATTAAAATTCTGTGCGTATAATTATGCCTACTTAAGAAGTCGTTTAATTTAAGTTGCAGTCAGATAACTTCATTTAAGAAAAAGTATTTTCAAGGTATTATGCTATTTATATTGTACGATTCATTCATTATTAAAGCAAAATAATATTGCGTATAAGGGTTATATACAATCAGGTGGGTTCCCGTCAGATTGGGTTAAGCGAGAGATGGGTATCGAAAACTTGTGGAATAAGATCCATTTCATTATGCTCTGACGAAGTAGGATTAGTCTATCACCATTCAGTATCAGTGTGGGAACTGTCATAGATTTACATACAGATTTATTTGAAGGTGGTCAGAATTTGGAAGTCAGTGCACAAGTAAGGTGCTTCGTCAATGTGCAAAGCTAAACGCGGGCTTCTCTTTCAGGAGTTAAACATCCCTAAACATGCACGCAGTACACTGATATCTTATTTCCAGTGTAGCACATTACCAGCCTGCTTCACGGCCACCATTTATGCCGCGTTTGGTTCATGTTGAAGCCTGGGCCGCTGCGGTCTCGCTGTATTTTGTCGCCAGGTCTCATTTTGTCCACAGCTGCTAGGCAGAAGCGAAAAGCTTCTCCTGAGGGAGCGGGAGAAGATGTTAAAAAGAAGATGGTGAATGAGGAGGAAAACCAGGTGGAAGAGGAGAGCCAGAGGATTGTCATTGAACACTGGTCAGTAGTATTGCAAAAGCACTCTTTGTTTTCTCCTTAACACATCTTACTCTCCTTAAACCACCGCCTCTGTTACTTCTTACTAACTCTTAAGTACTTGTGCAGAATCTACCATTGAGATTCTTGATAGACTTTCTGCTATCTGGCCCATCACCCAAAAGTGTGTGGCTGTGATACTCATTAAAAAAGGTACTTGATCTGAATTTCTTGCTGTAAAATACACAGCAGCGCATAGTGAAATAAGCACCTTTCTGTTGATTATTAGCAGTCGCAACGATATGGATAGTGCACCGTGTCGCTAATTGTGTTCCTTATACCTGATACATCTGATGCAGTAAAAGCTGACGTGTGTACGGGCGTCATGCAGAGGGGGTGAGGGCTGCCCTCACGGAAGCCCGCTCCGACTTGAAGGTGCAGCTCAACCCCCAGAAGCCCAGACGCAACAGCTTTGAGGTCACTCTCTTTGTCAGGGGTGAAGGTGAGTGGCAGGTGGGAGATCATGGGGGGATGGGGTCAGCTGGAATAGGCCAGTCATCTGTGGGTCACGGAACTGGTTTCATGAAAAGGTGGCTTGCCTAATATGGTGTTTCGAAATAATCTGAAAATGTTTTGATATGTGATGGTCTGCTTAGTTCGGAAGCATTTCATCTAAAATCATGAAAGCACAAGTTTAAAAATCAGAATTCTGAATGTAATAAATCACCCTATGAAACCTTGTTGTAGACATTTGAAAATTTCTTTGGATTCATCTAAGTCATGTACTGCTTGTGGAATTAATTCGGAAATTCCTGCGTAAGTTTGTAAGGGTTCGTCTCAGTAAGAATTAAGCTTCAAATGTGCAGATTTGGTTCTAACAATGGGCAGACTGAACCAAAAAGATGAGCATAATGCATCTAATTGACCATGCTGTCCCCATTTTTACTTTCACAGAAGTGTGTCTTTGGTCGGGATTGAAGAAAGGTCCCCCTCGCAAACTCAAATTCCCTGATCCTGCAGTGGTGGTATCTGCTCTGGAGGAGGCACTGAAGAGTCAGTAAAGCAGAGTGAACAGACGGTAAAATCATCCTAAACCAATTATCACTTGGATGTGAAAACTTCTATAAACTCTTGAGTTTGTTTCGCTCTTTCTTACAAGTTGTATAAAGTTAACTCTTGTCATTTTAGATAATCTCAAGCTTTGTGCTTTGTATTCATAATCATCCTGTTTTGTTGTTGTTCCTTACAGCCAGTCATCTCCTGAGGTGCCTTGTCATTGGCTGCATTATGATGAGGACTAACGAATGGGACGTTGCCCAGTTATTCCTTTGAGGATCTTGCTGTTCATGCATTGGACCTTGATGGTGGAGTCATTAGTTCCATATGTTATGTATAATTAACATGTCATAGTGATGTGCTCTTTCATTTTTTTTTTGAATAAATGCCAAAAATGTGTGCTTTTATGTCAATGGAAAATAAAGGAATTCTGTTTATAAAAAATTTTTTTTTAATTCTTTAACAGTTGCCATCATTTTAGAATGTCTCCTACTTAAATGGACCCTTTCCCCTTCATAGTGCCTGTGACTATCAGAAAGGTTTGTAAGACACAGATGTATGGAGGGAAAAAAAAGATAAATGAAAATGTTTACATAACTGTTCAAATACAGTTCCTCTGGTGTAAAGTCCAACAGTTAAAAAGTCGTCTTAGTTTAAAGCAGGGGTTGACCATCTGCTGGACTCAGGAACGAAACATGATTGAATCCAGATTACACAATTGATTATCTCCCCTCAGTGGACATTTTTCCCCCCAGACCTTGACTTTGTGTTGCTGATGGAATTTGGTCCCTGGGGAAAAATGGGTTGGAACCTCTGGTTTAGCGTCCAGGTGTAATTTGGACCAGGGATGTGTTCTGTGCCAAAGTGTCATTCAATTTTGATATGATTTATAGTTTACTTTTGTAAATCATCTGGAAATAATAGGGTGGCTTTAATGTTTTGTTTTCAGATTTGCAACGATTCACTTAGAAAAATAAATCTGGTGCTTGAAACATTTTACAAAGTGTTTAGGAGAATAAAACATTGACGTAGCTCGATAGGGAACAACGGAGAGAAAAAAAGTTTTTTAGACACCAAACATGCTGTTTGTGCCTTTGGGGCTTTTACTAAACCTTTTAGTATCTAAATATGCTTTCAAAATGTTAATATATATGGAATTTTGAAAAAAAATGTGTTGATATAGGATTATGTGAGATGTGTAGTTTGTTAACTTAGGAGAGGGATTTTTTATTAACGATAAACAGTACTTTGGGTAATCTGTAGATGGAGTACGATTCTTGCCCTTCAAAGCAGGTGGTAACAGAATTATAGCACCTTTCAATCTTGTGTCAAAGTCAATATTCTTTAGAGGGGAGGGAAGAGCTGACACTCAGAAATTTTTCATAAGTCAATAGAAGTCATTGTTTAATAATTGACTAACTAATATTATTATCAAACCATCTCTTAAGGAAAATGATCTTTTTCTGTTGGTTCTATCTTGATTGTTCTATATATAATATTGAGAAGAAAGGTTGTGAGAGTACATCAGTGACCAGCATAATTTTTGGGAATTAGAAAGATTGACAGATAATGTGTAGATACTATAGTTCATTTTAAAAGAAAATCAATCAGTCTGATTTCATTAAATGGGAGTATTTATAGAATTCCAGAGAATTGGGGATTTCTAAATATGACATAATGCATTTAATTTTGAAAACAGGATTTAAAGAAGAAAGCATTAATCCACAAGAAGACAGATAGCCCATCCATTTTCTGTAACCATTTATCAGGGTCGCAAGGTATCCAGAGTCGTTGGGTGCAAGGCAGGGAACAACCCAAGATGTGGCACCAACCCATCACAGGGCTCACTCACAGATACAGGCACAAGGCAGGGAACAACCCAGGATGGGGCACCAACCCATCGCAGGGCACACTCACACCTACAGGCAATTTGGTAACTCCAGTCACCTCACCATACTTTTGGACTGGAGGAGGAAACCCTCTGACAACTTAGGGAGAATATACAAACTCCATACACATGAAGCCGTGGTGGAGACTCAAATCCTGGTTTTAGAGGTGTAAGACAATAGTGTTAAATACTGCACTGCCATGCAATTCCTGGGCTGTTTGTCCTCACATTATTCATAGGATTGTAGATTCTCTCGTTCCATACAAAATGAAATAGCAGTTTGTCTTTTTAAAATATAATTATTCTAAAAATAGAAAAGTCTAGAAAGACCTTACGTAATAGTGTTCTGCCAACAGCTGAAAGTTGTCTCCAAGCCACAAATTAAATCTTTTTATCAATGTAAGTAATTTTAGTGGTGAAATGATCCAATATCCTGGCAGTCTAATCTTTACCAAGAATGATACCCAAGTATTTAACCGTATGCTTGTCTGGAATCCCAAAAATGCTTGGATTTGAGCGTTCATAATCGAGGTTTTCGACTATTGGTTTAGATCTGTGCGACGTCATCATTTTGAGACGGACGTAGGTGCAGCATAGGGCCCCGTCGTGTTCCGGCTGTGTCGCGAGCACGGGGTTTCATTAAAGTAAGTATAACTTGTCTGTTGTACTTTTATTGAACAAATAAAAAATACAATCATGTAGTTCGATTGTGTTTAAGTGTTTTCTTCTCTTGTTTTTTGAGGGGTTTTATTTTTTGTGTTTTATTGTTCCCGAACAGTTAACCGGTAGAATTTCATTACAGAGTAGTAAAAGTTCAGTTTGTTTACAATGGATAGTTGTTGTACAAATGATATGGGCAGTAACTCTGTTTTTATTATGTGCTTGTCTTTTTAGGATGCTTAGACTTTGTGTAACGTTCTATTCGTTCACATTGCTCTACGTGCAGCTAATCTTTCTTGTAGACGCATCTTATTAAAAAAACGTTTTTATTATAGCTGTAGTCATGACAACGGAAGGTTCCGAGAAGTCGGGTGAGGAAGGAGTCGGGACCTCAAGCGGTTCGGGCGGAGGTGGCGTGCGGTTCGAGCTGGAGAAAGAGACCGAGCTACGCTTCGAGGTGGAGGCTGGAGAGAAGGTCCAGCTGGAACTGCTGTCAGGATTGGCCGAGGTCTTCGGCTCAGAGTTAAATCGGAACAAGAAGTACACGTTTGGGCCCGGATCGAAAATCGCTGTGTTTACCTGGCAGGGCTGCAGCGTGTCACTGACAGGAAAAACTGAGGTATGACATGTTGGTTAGTCTTCTTGCAATTTCTTGTGATTGTTGAATTAACATCTGTATTTTTATCCCATCTGTCTGATTTCCCATCCAGGTGGCCTATGTTTCCAAGGACACCCCCATGCTTCTGTACTTAAACACCCATGCTGCACTGGAGCAGATGAGGCAACAAGCTGAGAGGGACAATGAGAGAGGACCTCGGGTAAGTCTGGATGTATGCGTATCTGGGTGTGGTTTGCTTACCTTGTCTATTTGTGTACTGTGGATCGTCAGCCCAGTGTTTTGTTTTGCCAGACTGCATATGAGGCTCACAGAAAAAGCTGTTTACTCAGAGCGATAAGGCTATTTGTAAATAATCAGGTTATACAGTACCTGGCGACAAGGCCTCTTTACTGTCCTGTCTTGGTGAGCTGTAGTGCTCTCATCCATAGGTGATGGTGGTAGGTCCCACAGATGTGGGGAAATCCACAGTGTGCCGGCTGCTGCTGAGCTACGCCGTTCGGCTGGGCCGGCGCCCCACCCTGGTGGAGCTGGACGTGGGGCAGAGCGCTGTGAGTCTGGTGCCTTTATCCTTTTTATGCGTGTATTTCTAATGTAATGGACCTCAGTGTAGGAAGGGTGCACCTCTCCCTGCCTGCCATTGTTTTTCCCAAAGATATGTTGCATAAGATTTAGACAGTAGAGCCATATACGTCCTTCCTGCCATTCCAGGTGTCCGTCCCCGGCACGGTGTCGGCCCTGTGCATCGAGCGGCCGGCCGATGTGGAAGAAGGCTTCTCCGTCCAGGCCCCGTTGGTGTTCCACTTCGGTTCCACCACGCCAGGAACTAACATCAAGCTCTACAACAAGGTGGGAGGTGACCGAATCGCTGCCTCACCACCACAATCAGCAGCAATCTCATGCATTCATGAATATGAACACGCATTCAGTGGTTTTATTGGACCGTCGTGCATGCAGCCTGCTGGCTTAGTGCCAGCCGCATGCACAGTCAACAAAGTAGCAGGAGGGAAATTTCAGCATAGACAGTCTGCTTGTGTGCTATTGTTTAACTCGGTTCATTTACAGAATTTATCATTGTATTTATGTTGTTAAATTGGAATCTAAAACTGCCATTTAACTTATATAAATTAACGTCTATAAATTACATGATTTCCATCTTTGAAAAACATTTACCATGGATTACTACAAAATGTAATACACTTTTTAATATTTAAAATACGAATACCTTTTCACTGTAATTTTTTTTTGTGAACATTTTGCTCCTTTTTTGTAGTAATGTGATATGGATATACTTTTTAAATGATTGAAACTCATTGACACTGTAGGTTAAGAACTGTTTCACTTTAAATTTAAATTGCAGTTGTAGGTTGGCAGGAGTCCATTCTGGTCCCTATAGCTGTTTTGTAGTTGATGGAGTGTGTTGTACTCAGGGTTGTCTCCCTGTACCTCCAGCTGACCTCCAGTCTGGCGGAGGTTTTCTCCCAGCGCTGTGAAGTGAACCGGAAGGCCAGCGTGGGCGGCTGCATCATCAACACCTGCGGCTGGGTCAAGGGCTCGGGCTACCAGGCCCTGGTCCACTGCGCCTCGGCGTTTGAGGTGGACGTGGTGCTGGTGCTGGACCAGGAGAGGCTCTACAATGAGCTGAAGCGTGACCTGCCACACTTTGTCAAGGTCGTCCTGCTGCCTAAGTCGGGCGGGGTGGTGGAGCGCTCCAAGGACTGCCGGCGGGAAGCACGAGATGAGAAGATCCGCGAGTACTTCTACGGCTTCCGCGGAGTCTCCTTCTACCCCCACGCCTTTGACGTGCGCTTCTCGGACGTGCGCATCTACAAGATCGGCGCCCCCTCCATCCCGGATTCCTGCCTGCCCCTGGGGATGTCGCAGGACGACACGCAGCTGAAGCTGGTTCCCGTGACGCCGGGGAGGGACCTGACGCACCATGTGTTGAGCGTGAGCTGCATGGAGGACGAGGCAGAAGCAGGCGCGGGGGCGACATCGGGCCCGAGGAGGGGGGTGTTGGAGAGCCCTGTGTGTGGCTTCATCGTGGTGACAGCCGTGGACACCCAGGCCCAGGTGATGACAGTGCTGTCACCGGCCCCACGGCCTCTGCCCAGACACACGCTGCTCATCATGGACATCCGGTTTATTGACCTCAAGTGAACCCAACGGAGGATCAACGGAAAGGGGAAAGAGCCACCTTGTTAATTATGCAGAATGATATACTTTTCATTCACCTAACCCAGTCACTTCTGTGTTCAAATTCTGGGTCTGGTGTTTAGATGACTCATATTGTCTGAAATATGTTCCTTTCCTAATCCAGTTCAGGTTTTATAATGGGATTTTTTGACAAAAATATTTTAACCTGATTTTTTTTGTGCTTTGTAGATGCTTTTATTATTTAAATACAAAGTTGTGTTTCACTAATATATACTAATTGGATTTTTACAGAAGTCGTCGTGCTGGGTCAGGTTAAAACACCAAGAACACAATCCATTTTGTTTCTAGTGTATATGCATCGTACTGGTTAGAGGTTTGTGAAATATTTTTCCATTGATGCAGAAACACCAGTGAGTTTTCCCCTTTCAACTTCAGTTTGTGCAGGCATATGACAAGCTGTAAGTCAGGTGGTTCACTGCATACAGGATTCTGATCTTGCAGTTTGTCGGCTATAAATACTGCAGTGGAAAATTAGCTAAGTACATTTTTTATATAAAATATGCCCAACTTAAATGTTAAATGACCAACTTACAAATACAGATAAGTCTGTTTGGTTTGTTTTTCTTAAGAAAATAAATTGATGAAGTTAATTGGAAATAAGGGACAAACTGGTTTTGAGACAAATTTTGAATGGGACGCATTTGAGTCCATTGTAATGCAGGGTCTTAGTATAGTTTTTCCAATATACCAGCAGAGGGAGCCAAAGACATCGCGTGTATTCTGTCAAAGGACATTTACTGTTACAAGATGCAGCGAATATTTGTGGTTTTGCATGTGTTCCTGTCCTTATAGGGAAGCTGTAAAGATGGTGGCATTTTCATCATACATGATTTGTTTACTCAAACACCAGGCCTTCCATATGTAGGAACACATCACTAACTGGCGGTGGAATTTAAACAATTAAGTACATCTGTTATTAAATTATAACATCTACAAGCAACCTGGTATCTTTAAAGAAGTGTGATTTTAAAAAATCTTTTGTCACTCATGCTGCCCATCTTATTCCAAGACCAACGCACACATATCCAAAATTTAATACTGTTTTCTGTTATACTGATCTTAAATATATAAAACAACAAATAATTAGTCAGGCTTGGGAAGACAGATTTTCCTGTGAAACAGACTGTAGTTTATATTTACAAAATTAGTTCAGCTAGAAATAATAAAAACTATTTATTATTAGTGAATCCAATGCCCAAAATCTGCCAGAGATACTATCTTCGTAAAATGCAGTAAGATACAGTTACAAAAGAAAACATCCAATATAGTCAATTGCGTTTCTAGGAATTAAAATAGCTGGAAACATTAAATAATTCACACCAAACTAGTAAAACCGCAAATCATTCTCCAAATGAAATATCAAGACAAAACTCAATTTTTATTAACAGAAATCCCGTTTTGTTGAGATTTCTTACTTTATTTTTATCGTGGTCAGAATCTCACACCGGCGAGACTTTTAGGACTTGTCTCTGGATCAATGATGACAAACTTCTACAGTCATATTTCAAACACTACGTTCTTGGAAAAAGATCGCCCAGGATGTCTTCCAAACAAAAGTGAAACGAAACATTGAAAGCGCGGTGCTGCTTTTTCTTTCTTCTTTCTCTTTTGAAAGTAAACAGGTTTCATAATGCAATTCCACTGAATTCCATACATGATTTCACAGATAAAAACAAAATATTTTGATAATTTGTCATTTTAAAGTTGCCGCAGTGTTTGAAGAACTAGATGTTATTACTACTGCAGAAAACACCACCTCATACCCAACTATTTAAAAACGTAAAATAACTTCATAAATGCACATTACCGCTTTCCTCAAGCTCTCGTCGCATATGTTCCAGGCAAGATTGTTGGGGTGGGGAATAGAGATCGCTGTCCACGATTCTGTATGGCTGGAGACCTGCGTCGATACCAGTATCGTCGTCCTATTGACGCGGCGCGTGTGATAGACAAGGCGAACGGGCCAATGGGCGTAGGTGCGCGCGAAGTGTCGCGAGGCTTAGGCTGACGCCGTCGGGTTGGCTCGGCTCGAGACGCTTTCTCCGGTTGTAGACTTAGCTTAGCTTAGCTGCCCGACTCTACGGGAGTTAAAACAAAATCCAGCGTAAGATGTCTAACGTCGTGTGGAAGTTCTTCGCCAGGCAGCGGTGAGGGCGACGCGCCCGGAAGCCGCACGTACCGTGTAAGTAGAGAGCCGTCCACACCTTTCCTTCGCCTTGTTGTTGTTTTTTACCCCTTTTTTCCTTAACAAAACACGGCTGACTGAAAGCGAAATACGAGGCGGCGCTTCCGTCGCACTACACGGCTAGGGAGCTTTAGCCGCCCGGCTAATGCCGTTCCGGGCTGAAATAGATTAGCCACCTGGGTGTGTTGGCGACTAAATCTGCAGAGGGTTGTTAGGGGGAAAAAAAAACATGAAAACCTGCTTAAACCTTATCAGCCAGTTAGAGTCGTCGAGTGTGTGTACGGGGAGCGCACGGACATCGAGTGACACGTTTCGGGTAACGTTTGAGCTGATCGGATAAGCTGGTTAAGATGAAGTGTGGGGCACCTAGACGTCCGAAGCGTCTGTAAGCAGCTGTCTGTCACCGGACTTCAGGTATCTCCTCAGTCTCGCGAGGGACACTGGACCATGGAGATGCAATAAAAATAAACGTATTCTGTCCGGCTTGTCATTAGCAGTTAAGGAAGGCAGCCGTCTTTCGCTTATTAAAGTAAGATTAAAAATATACATTGGCGGAGCCTTGGGAACAGGGAGGTGGTTCTGAGTCGGCAATCCCTGCCCGAGGGCCCGCTGACACGCCAGGCTTCGCGGCCGCGCCCGGCCCCGGCCGATGGAACTCCGGTCCGCCGTTTCGGGGAAGCATCGGAGAGGACCAGCCTGTGGGTCCGCAGAGGCGCACGCCTACATGGTCCCGCAGGTATTTTGTTGCAGTTGATTACACACTGCTTTCATTTTCCACCTAAATGGCTCGATACAGCCACATTTAGATACTTTGTTCTACAGTTAAATACAAATCTGAAGCAAAAAGCCAAAGGTCGTGCTTTTAATTTGCTAAATAATTCCTGCCGTGGCGGTTCGTAAGCGACTGAATAATAGACCGATTATGCAAACTGTGGGACATCCTGTTTTTTGCGCGTATGATGTTTTGGTTGATACAAAATTGTTCTAACTCTGCCAAATTCGGGTATCGTGATAACATTGTGTCATATTACTTGGGCGTTTTGGAAGATGGTTACTTTTTACTGTTTGTTGTTATTGTTTCTAAGTGACTATAGAGCGACTGTGAGCAGTGTGGGTTTTCGTGTAACATGCTAGATATATACTGTCAGCAGAAATCCCAGTAACGTTGCACACATACCTTTGGGTGTGAGTATATGTGAACAGGCACTTGCTGAACGTATAGCGGAATGGACTTTTAGGGTGTGGTCTTTGACATGTGCAACCTGTTCTAATGGCACTAATCAGAAATCGTTTTAAAGAACCAAATAAATTATAATATTAAACGATCATCATAAACTCGAATTTGTGATTTAAGCATGAAAAATAGTGTTTAATCTGTATTGTAATGATATTAAAATCTGTTTTCTGGTTATTGAATGTAATGAATAATAAAAATTCAGGTGATTTTATTTTATCTTGACATCGTGGGAAATGTGAAGTCTGGGTGCAACCACTTGTTTCATGTCAAGGAAATGGGATGAGATGCAAGCAGAAGGTAAACGAGCTGCCTCTTCGTGTAATATTTTCTTAATGGAGGGTGTTATTTATCTAATATAGATATAAGGAGAGCTGACATATGGAAGCTTAAATCCAGGTAACACAGCAGTTATGAACATGGACTTTTAACTTAATGGTTTCTGGTTCTGGTCCTAGGAGGGTCTATTTTGCTGTACACTGGTAGCGCACAAGCATTTTCTGCTAAAAAAAATATTTGCAAGCATAAATGAGTAAACTCTGAAGTGAATTTGAATAACTGCATGAAATGCTCTGTGATCTAGCCTCTGAAACATCATGGGATTATATGTAATACAAGTAGGCTGGACCACAGATGACTACAATTTTATCTCAGGTGCTTAAAGGGAAAGCAGTTATTTAGAGGCCTATGGAAAGCTGTGTGGGTGTCTCGGTATCCCAGTGAGTAGCACTGTTGCTTCACATCTCCAGGGTTGAGGGTTCGAGTCCCACCTTCTTTGTGTGTGGAGTTAGCATGTTCTCCCAGAGTTCTGTGATTTTCCTCCCACAGTCTGAATACACCCATTCAGGCTGGTTGGCCTTTATAAGTTACCCATAGTGCATGTGTCCTGCAATGGGCTGGCATCCTGTCCACCTGGGGTATACCCCAGGCATGTGCTGTATGCTGTCCTGGTTAGGTTCTGTGTCCCAGGGCAACCCTGACCAGAATAAGTAGTTGGGAGATGGATGGAAGCAGTGGTGTCTTTCATCAAAATTAAATAACTTATGAGCAGTATTAGCAACAAGACTATTGTGGCATGTAGAAAATGAAACAGTTATAAAAATCTGTGCCAAATGTGATTTCCCTCCCCCCAGTTTTTAGCCATAGGTTTAAAAAAATTCTGTTTTCAGTTGATTGTGTGACGTGTACTGGGATAAAATAATTTTAATACTGACACACTTGTGAATCCAAGTGTGCATTCAAATGCATATAAATGCTAAGAAATTGGTTAGTTACACCGTTTTCTCTATAGCTGTGTAATGCATTCTGATTACTCTGATCACTGATTATTGCTCAGGCATTATTGAAAATTGCTTTCTAAATTAGGCCAGTTTAGACTGGTTACTGGCAGAAGCATTATATAGTGCTTTGTGTAATTAAATATATTTGATAAACGTACATTTCAGGTGTTCTATGGAGACCTAGATTCTGTAACCTTGTACAGATGGTCTTGCGTAATGATCCTGAAATATTACAGTTCTGTGATTGCGGTGAGCATTATAGCTGTAGCTTTGGCTGGGTGTTAACCATAAACACCACTGCTTATAGCATTAGCAAAGTGTTCTGTCTGGTCTCGGTGCATGTTATGTTAATACCTCAGCTTTCACAAAAAAATGTTATGTGTTCAGTGCAGCTTGCTCAGATTTTGACACCTCATACCTATGGATTTGTACACACGCTTTACTGGTGGCTGTTTATAAATTGTGAGAGATGACATGTTAGGTATTGGTTTCAGTTTTGATTTAACTTAATCATCGAATCTGTTTTGAAATGTGAGACATCCCTCACCCAGCCCACCTGACATACACTGTGTACTTTGATAGTTTATGGAATGAGTCCTTGTATGGTCATGACAATATTTGTTCTAATATATGGGAGAACTTAGCAGAGTTTCCTGTTATGTAATGTAAAATGTTTAGCTACCTGCAGATGTTGTAGGCAGTTAAATAGGTATCTGCCAAAAAGTGTCTACACTCTCAATTAAATGAATTTGTAGATTAAGTAATACAAATATGGCCTTCATGTATATTTTATCATATAAAGCTGTTTATTAACAGTGAATACAAATGCTGTTTCTTTAAATCTTCAAATGAGTATCTATTACATATATTTCGACACGTGCCTATAAACATCGTATTAAGACAAGTTTTGAACTTGCTACACCTAATCCAGTTCATCCTGCCAGTTTACTGTTGAAATGACGTAGATATGGAAATGAAGTGTTGTAGTCCTACTTTGCATTGGTTTGGCATTGGTTGAGAACATCTGCAAGAATTTCATTTGACCCGTGTGATGCAGAATTTGAGAGCATTGGGATACAATTGTAATTTGCGGTAGATTCTGTCCATTTTATCGCTGGATATTTTTTTGTTTGAATAAATCCTAGATGAGATCAGTATTTGTAAAATTTAATAGTTAATTATTATGAGATGAGCACATTAAAGTGGTTAGATGCAAACAGCCCAAGCAGTGCTGGCTGAAAGTATCATACATGTATTTGTGCGCGACATCCAGTCTCACCTTTGCAGAGAGAAGTTGACACCCTTTTCCCGGTGAGTCAGTGTTTTGATGAAACAGACCGAGTAGGCCACTATCAGGTTTCAATACGGCTACCAAGTGGGTCACGCTGTGCTTCCAACCCTAGTGTTGCAGAGCACCATGGGGAAGAGGACCACACCCTCACCCTACTGTAATGGGGGAGAAAGTTTTCGGTCTTCATCCATCTCCCTGCCCTGGTTCTTATCTTGTTCAGTCTTCTTGAAGGAGCTTTTTTTAATTAATCAATTCATTGATTTATTATTTCATCTCCCTTTTTGCTCGCTTTTTCATTTTTTGTTTGACTCATTTGTGCGCCTCTTTCTCATTCACATGGCCAGAGTTTTTTTTTGCTGTTAGCTTTGCAGAGTCTTCTCCTGCCGATTGTGTGCCAGCACACGGTCATCCGTCTGTTCTACCTGGCACTTTGAACAAGGCACTGACTTGATGTTTCACAACACTGAAATCTTCTAGGCATAGATAATATTTTGAATGCTAAACAGATCTCATAGCTTTGGTACCCTGTCTCACCCTGTGTGTTTACACACACGAACCGAGAGAATTGTGCAACAATGCCTTGTGCACTGCAGGCACACTTGGGCTCCTGAGCAGTGCCAGACGAGAACCAATATGATTGTGTTGACACACGAGTGGTGAAAAAGTCAATTCACAGGGAGGCCACAACAGTAGGGCAACTGTGTGCGGCTGGTAAAAACCGGAAACGTTGTTAAACGTTCCTAACGAAACGGCCCCTCCCTTGAAGAAAATAAAGGCATCCCCTGCCCTCAGCCTGTGTCACCAGAGTCCTTAAAATCTCAGGCAGTTCATGGAAGACAGCTGCCTTTGGTTCTTTTACCTGTAGAGAAGAAACCCAAGTTTAATGCATGCAAACTTTGTTTGTTTTCTTGATAAGTCTCTTAGTTTGTTATATTTATTATGATTTATGAAGTAATAGTTGTGTTGGTGTGTGCAGGAACATTAATGTCTGAAATTATCAGCAGCGCTTTTTCTGCTTCAATAACTGCACAGCTGAATGCTAGAGGCCAAAGCTGCACATGCTAGTTTCATATGTGTTGTGGGGACAGTCCTCAGCAGGAAAATCATAAGGTTGGTCTTGATTTTTGGTTTTGGTTTTTCTTGTTTGTGGTGCGGGGTTGAATCTCTCATTTAAAATTCACTGCCCGTGCATGCTGTTGTTTGTGATTTTCTCAGTCATGTTTAGTGTTTTTCCTAATGTTTGTAACACAGCCGTAAGTAAACTATGTATGTTTTCCTATGCACTGTTGTCTTTTTGGTGACACACTGCTTTTGACGTCAGTTGGCAACCATTGGCCTCTTTCTGGTTTGTACAGGAGTGATACATTCCCCGGGGTCAGAAACTGCTGCACGTCTGAACAACGGAAAAGCGAATTAGCGCCAGAACTAACCAAACTGCCACTGAGAACACAAACCTGTTGGGTTTTGTCTGTGGATTTCCAACTACTCCAACGCCTTCCTCTGGATTATCAAGTTTTACCATTTGTTTCTCCAGTCAATCTGGGGACTGCAGATTTTGATGGACCCAGATATCACTGAGTGACTAAATACTTTCAATCAATGTATTTGGTATTTCAGGAAGCCTGTATTATGGCATAAAGTTCACCACTCAATACCATAACATGGATTATTTTTTTGTACTTTTCTTCCTGTGTTTATGGGCTGTAAATTGGATAAAGTTGTGGTGATTTCCCCCCCCCCCACTCATATTTAATTTTGTCAAGACATGCTTCCACTAACTTTGACCTCCATTTATGGATATAAAAGTATGCTGCTTTTTTCCTGAATTTCTACCTGTGTAGGACTTTGCATTTATAAATATTGCCTGGAATGGTCTGTCTTATCCAGGAATCCCCTTTAACATTTGATCACAGCTCAGCACTATCCAAGCAGAAATACATACGTAACATTTTTCTTTTGTGCAAAGTTTAATTTCTTTTTTTTATCTTGAAGCACATCCTTTGCTATACAATCCATGGGAAAAGAAAAGAAGCCATTTTGATTCACTGTTGGTTATGTTGCTGCTTCGTTCTTACTTGAAAAAGCACAAAGCAGATCCCCTCTGCCAACTAAAACACCTAAGACTGACTGGAACCTGTTGAGTTGGGAGAAAGTGCCTGCATTCACTCAGTAATTTAAACAAAAGGAAACCTTTACTTCCACGTTCGGGGCCTTTTAAGTTCAGCAGCCCCTAGTTTGTCTTGCACCCTGATTTTGTGCCAATAGGTGCTCTGGCCACATTGATCTTGTCATTTGGTGTCACCAAAATATTTTATCGTTGCACATAAACACTTGGATAAGCTTGAGCACTTTGTTACCAAGAAAAGAATCAAGACATTTTCCCCCTTATTAATAAAAGAACTGCAGTCCAACTTCTTGTACCTCCTAATTCTGAACACTTTTACCAAAACTTTCCCAGAGAGACCAGCTTCATCTTTGAAGGCTTATTTTATCAAATCCACTTGAGAGAAAACGGCTTCTCAAAGTCAGATGTTAAAGTAGGCAATTGGAGGGTTAAGTGGAAGGAGGACTGCTTATACCTTGATTAGTTCCAGACGCTGCTCTGTGTTGGGCTGAGAAGAGAAGTGGGAGGCAACTGCTGGGTGTGTTGGGATATATTTTAATGGCAGGGTTCGACAGTGCGTTGCCTCGCATCTGAGGCTGGATTCAGCAGACCTCTGGTAGTTGGCGGACTGGTGCGTGCAGCTGTCTTATTTTGTTTTTGCTTGAGGTTATTCAAAATCATCTCAGTAGAAGTTGCCAACTGTTAATTGATGGTCATAGAGATAAAGATTGATCATAATCATTAGGCAGATACAAATTCAATGTGCTGAACATTTGCAACTTCAATTCACTTGAACCCCTAGAGGGTTGTTTATCAGGGATTTAAAAATATTTTTATATAAACATCTTTTTTCTCTGATTTTGGCCTGTGCGCCCTGTGCCGCCATTTTCAGCCATTTTGCACAAGTGGATTGCTCAGTCGACGTTTCGTCACTTTCACCTGACTGACAGCTGTCCTGTTGTGACCAGCAACCCTGGCAGAAGATGTTGCAGTGAAGAGAAGTCACAGCATGCAAGTCACTGTGTAATGCACGACTTTTGAGGCCACAGTCAATTCACATCTGCACAAATTTTAGTTGTAATATTTAATCAAATCCACAGCAAAAACACAAACTTGAGCGAGATTGCTTGCAAGATTTTGTGTTTTTTTTGGTTTTTGTTTTGACCTTTAATCGAACCAAAAGCCATGTTATAAATGTAACTTATTTTTATATTGGTGAAAAATTTTAACTGTACTTTGCACAAATCAAGCCCAGCTTTTCCCATTACAACATTCTTTTTGTCAGACTTTAAACAAGCTGGTAACTTTTTTTTGATATAACCATCTCTTCACTGGACCTTTTCACTTCAAATCTAATCTAAAAACTGTAAGGAAACGTAAACTGGACTGGAAAAACCAAAGCATTACTTTTATACAGTGTGCCATTAATTTTCTCAATTCAGTTTTTCCTTTTCTTTGACTGATTTTGTCACTGATTTTTTTTTGATACTTTATTTCACCTTTGAACATCTCTGCATTCCCTCTGGTGGTCTTTAACAGCCCCCACCTCCACCCCTCGAAAATGCCCAGGCTTTGGTGTTCCCCTCGCGCTGCGAGGAGGCGGAGACTCCTTTTCTCTCCATAACCCCCCTGCTTAACACCCCCCCCCCCCCCGAGATTTTATT
>JABFEB020000016.1:1789379-1799379 GCA_019775895.2 Stomatorhinus ivindoensis
GTTATGCTCAACTAGTTGGTAGAAACAAAATCTTGGTCTGGATTTGTAGCTTCTGGACCTGAAATGCCCAACACTGGCCAACGGTAACTGCTCCAGCCACCGCATTCTGATTTCGATGAAGGCACTTAATCTCTGCAGTGGTAAAATATAAAGACATATATTTGGACTACAGATATCTTCAGACAAAAGCACCAGCTACAATATGGCTCCCATCCATTCAGTGTGTGAGATGAAGAGGAAGACTACCCTCCCCCACCCCAGCCTTATATTTTTAATATAATATCAAATATATCTTTACCTGTGAAAGGCAGAATGACCTTACTACCAGAAAATACACCACAAAATTCAAATTTTGCAGGAAGTACATGGAGTGGATACTGCCCGTTGGAAAATAATGCTTTGGTTAACTGGGACCCGGCCTCCAACAAGTGAGGAATTGCATTTTTTTTTTTACATTTTGAGGCACTTTGTGTAAGTTAAGTACATTCCTGTATTTGCATTTTTTTTTGCGAAATGTTGATTTTACAGTGAGGTATTGTCAACTACTGCCGGCACACATTTCAATACCTGTATATAATACCTGTATATAATGCTGCAATAGTGGACAATTGAAAATGCTACTGGATGACAGCAAACGTCATTATGCTGCCAGTCATAAATAAACTGCTTAAATAATCTGGCAAATACGTGAATGGCCACAAGAACCACAACACAATAAGATACTGCCTAGGTTATTTTGTGCAGCTTGTCACAGAATATATCGACCATCATCATCAAAAAAAAATTTTGTGAATATCAGACAATATATTTCCAAATACAAAGAGAAAAGTTTCCTTTTGAAGTCAAGATGTGCAGCTACAAAAAATACCTACATATACGAAAATGCCTTAACATGCGTAAAATTTAAAAACAGCAGACTAAAAGAAAAGAATTTGCACCAGTGTTATGAAGCAGTTAATATTGAGGCGAACAACCTCATTTACACATTTGAAATGGTGTAATTGACACTGACTGAAATGGTGCTTAATGAAATAAGTACTGATGTACTAATCGTAACAGTTCATGTTCTCAGTGTCGTGAATATATACTGCCCAGAGAAACAACATGCTTCTTTGATGGTTTGAGTGTCACTTGATTGTGTGATTCACCCTACAGACCATAAAAATACAAAATGATGAATTGAATATGCCACCAAGTTCTCCTCAATCTCATAACGGACTATGGTGTACAATCTACCAAGCTGGTGAGATGATTATACATAATAATGATAATGTGTTTTTATATTATATATACCGATATACCTATAACAAGACAAGTATATGGTTTTTGCATCATAGAATTTCTGTTGTAACGTAGACTAAATTAAAACCATTGTGTCACATGCCACAGTCATAAAACACCCAAACATTAAAACCAACGTCAAGTCCATTTTTCTGAAATAGTCAGACTAGTAATTAACACTAAAAATGCTACACACACACACAACAACATCCTATTTTAAAATGAATGGATTTCATGTTGAAATGGTCAGTCCACCTGGCACCCCATCCTGGGCTATTCCCTGCCTTGCACCCTTAGCTTCTGGGATAGACTCCGGACCCCTGAGACCCTGCACAGGACAAGCGGGAATGGAAAATGGATGGATGGATGGATGGATGAATCAATGGGTGGAGTCTAAAATCTAAGCCTCCTGAGGGAGATGCCCATTGCTATGGTTTTTGGTGCTGTTGGTTTCTTCGTGGGTCAGGGCTTCTTTGGCCACTTCCACCTGAAGCTTTGCCTCCTGTTGGAGGTGTCTACGGTGATAGAGCAGATATCCGGGCAACAAGAACCCGGCCAGCGAAAAGAGGAGGAGCCCCATGTTGATCTGCGGAGAGACGTCGGTCAGTCATTGAGCATCCGTGTGTCAAGCGCATGTGTAATAGATCAACGTTTCCTAACCCAGTCCTGAGGGACCTCCAGACAGTCCCATTTCTTGCTCCTACCCAGCTCCCAGGAAAAACGCGGACTGCTCAGGAATCCCCAAGGACTGGGTTGGGAAGCATTATGATAGAGGACAGACGTCAGCCTTAATTATTTTTTTTGCCCATGTCTCACCCAGTAGGGGTCTCCCTTGAGTGGCCCCACCATTGCGATGAAGAGCGGCTGCTGTAGTAGGGCGAAGACCGCACTGATCATTGACTGCAGCCCCGTCAGGGTGCCGAAGTGATTGGAGGGATACCTACATGAAACAGAACGAGACACGAGGGCATCGGTTATCTGCCAGTGGATTTAGCCAGGATCCTTGAATGAAGGCGCACGTCACGTTACTCACACTGCAGCGTACATGCCCCCGCAGCAAGAATGGATGAACCCTCGAACCATAGTGTGCAATATGAACGTGATGACCTGGAAGACAGGGCGACCCTTTATCTCCGTCACCGTCAGCACGCGCTTTGTGAGGTTGGAGCTTAACAGGCACGATCGGGTTCTACATCCCCATGGGTGTTTGGACCGTGGCGAGTCCACCATGGCCGTGTGTCCTGCTCTTACCTGTATAGCCATGTTGTCTATCAGGCAGGTGATACCAAAGACGAACAGCAGCAGGTTAGTAAAGGTAAAGGCTCTGATGGTATTGGTGAGCTTCTGGAGCTTCGGGTCTCTCCTAGTGGGGGCAGGAAGTCGGTTGTTGGTGCAAACATAGACCTACTCAACCGGTCTTTGCGAGCCACCACCGTCCCCCGTGTGGCTTGTTTACACATCACTCCTGTCCTCCCACCCCATCCTCTGGTGCCTCAGACCTTTTCTGGCTGTTGTCCCGGAATTTGCCGTCTTGCACGCACTCCTTCATCTTCCAGTCCATGATGTAGCCAATGAGAGGACATGTCAGCAGGCACAGCAGTTGCAAGGCACCGAAGATGGAGGCGTAGTTGTCCACTGTCAAAAGCACGGGCGCAATCAGTATGCGACTGGCAATCTGCAGAACTAGGAGCCCCCAGATGGCCACAGAGCACAGCCAGGGATCCCCTGCCATTAATGCAGTAGATCTCATGGACCTCAGACTGAAGGAACATGATGAACGCCCCTTAGAAATATAAAAGACCCAAATCTGCAATCTGCAAATATGTCTTCTACCAACCTTTCTCATTAGCCTCCATTGCCAGTTCCTCAGAGGCTAAAAGTGCAAGACAACAAAGGTGTTAGAATGTAAGAAGAGATAAGTCATCCCCCCAGTTATTGAGAAAACGAAGGAGCAGTGACAGGGGCAATATTGTGACTTTTTTAAAGGTGGGGGCAATAGAGGGGCAATAATTCCCACAGAGGGGGTTTGAATCTGTAAATCAGAGGAGAGGACCAATCGGCTTGCAGGTGGGGCCGGTGCCCTTGTGGCCCCGCCCCCGTGTGAGCAAGACGATTCGTGGGCTTACGGTGCGGGTTGCCGTGGGTGACCAGGAACTGCAGCATGTTGTTCATGGCACCCATGTAGAAGATGATCCTCAGCTGGGTCATGCCCATGGTGAGAAGGCTCCACAGGAAGATGGGTGAGCACACTGACCTGCGAAAGGGCACCGTACCTGAGGCCGAGAGAGAATGGGAGTGTCAGGGCGCCTCCATGATGGGAGCCGGGGGGGGGGGGGGAGGAGGTCAGTATGGCACAGGATGCATGTTAGTACTACTAGATACATTAAACCATTAGTATGGTTCTTCCAATAAGAATGTACACATTCCTAACACACAGAAGTAGACGGTTCAGGTCCAGAAAGTAAAAATCCAGACCACAATTTTATTTCAAAGAGTCACAGTCACGGAGTACTCAACTGGCTGGTTGAAATGAAATTGTAGTCTGGATTTTTACTTTCTGAACCCGAGCTGTCCACCTCTGCCAACACATTAGTACTACTGCTGCAGACCTACAGGGATGTGGCTTGATTCTTTCTAATGGTTCTACAACTTCTGCTAACTAGGTTAAAAGGCTACGGAATAAGGAAACGGTTCTGGAATTGCGTCTTCTGTGTTACCTCTGTCTGCAGTGAACTGTACTGGTGTAATGTAGTCACATTGCTGTTGAATTAATCATATTGGATCATGGTTACAACATCATCCGTCAACATGCTGAGAACGTCGGATGTGAACTTGTGGAGTTGGCCACCATCTGATCCACGTGGCTCCTTGAGAAGTTACATATTACTCAAAGAGGGGGGGCTCTCAAAATGTTTGGATTCTGAGCTCTTCTAACTGCGAGAGGAACCTGCTTTGAAACATTGTATAAATGTTCTCCAAAAATACAAATAAATAGTTATTTTTTTACTTCATAGATATTCATCATTTAAAAGGTCTTCTAATGCGAAAACGATTTTGGAAAAGGTCAAACACATTTGGCAGCTGTCTCCATTTTAAGACGTAGACTCACTTTGTGGGTTGGGGTTGTCTTCTGGAAGCTTCTTGGAGAGTCGATCCATTAACTGGTTGCCCTCACTTAGGGTCAGATCCCCTGGGGGAACATCTTTGTGGAGATGATCCCAGCTCTCCTTCTCTTCCTGAGAAAAACTGGTGCTCTCAGTCTTCCTCCTGTTACAAACAGAGCATGGCATGTAAAGCCTGAGCCCTGATACGGTGACAGCCAAGCTCGTTGTATAAACCACCACGGTCACGGAGAGAACGACCCAGGAAAAACGCGCATTACAGCCGCCGGCGTGTTTGACCACATGCCTGAATTCCTCGGGGGTATAGAAGGCCTCCACTGGCCAGTTCAGGAAGCAGTTCAGGAAGACCAGGCAGGCCAGGGCTGACCACACCCACATGATCACCCGGAAAGACACGTCGGCGTTGTAAATCAGCTTAAATGCAAAAGAGGTGGGCGTAGGGGAGAGAGAGGGTGCATTAAGACGGAGAACCTGCCCATTTTCCATACCAAAGCTCCACAGCGGCCTACAAAAGTATGGTATGAGCCTCCACTCGTACTCTAGGTATGCTTACGGATCCCATTTAAGCCCCAACGCCGCAGGTCAACTTGGCCGTCAACGGTACCTTGACTCCTGGGAAGGTGACTGCTGAGGAGGCGTAGGAGCCAATCATGAGGGACATGATGGTGGAGCTCAGGCTACCAAACATTACTGGCAACTGAGAGAGAGAGAAAGAGAGAGAGAGAAGGTATAATAACCGAGTTCAAACACATGACATGACTAAAACACATGACACATCAGCTCATTCCTGTTTATCCAGAAGAATCATTAATTAACTTGTAATTGTTAGTAATTAATTATTATTAGGGCGGACACTGTTCAGAGGGACGGCCCTCTGAACAGAAAAAAATATAGTTGCGATGTTCTAAGTGTATGTGGCTCTCATTGTACAAATTCACAAAATAATATGCCAATGTGTCACTTTTGTACATAAGGCTAGGTTCACACTCCCATGCTGAAGTGACTCAAATCGGATTTTTTGCCTTAATGTGACACAGGTCTGATCTTTTCAAATCGGATCTGTGCCATTTTCATATGTGGTACTAAATCGGATACATATCCGATTCGCGGCCGTGCGACCTGAAAATTAACGCTCAGATCGGAATTCATGTGGCTTTTTGCTTATACGCATGCGCTGACATCAGCCTGCACCGGCAGCGCAGGAAGGTAAAAATGGAGGTGCAATGACAGTCAGTGGAAGGATGGAGAAGGTTTTAATTTATATTTGGGGAAATTAATCTGTTCAAGATAAACTGGAAGGAACCTATCGTAATACAGCAGTATTTGAAATAATTGCCAAAGAAATGGCACAACGCGCACACGAACGTGGTTACAATGCCAAAGAAAAATAAAGAGCCTGAAGTCAAAGTTAATAGAGGCAAAAGACTCGAATCAGCGCAGTGGTCATGGCCGCACAACGTACCAATTTTACGACCAGCTTTTTACCCGTGTAAAAACATTTGTGTGAATGCGTGACGTTTCGGAGGACCGATGCGTTCACATTACAATCAGATACAAGTCACTTGTATTTATGAATGTGAACCATCAAGATAGACAAATCCGATCTGAGCAAAAAAATCGGAATTGAACGATGTGGCTGGTAATGTGAACGTAGCCTAAGTTCACCTTTTTGGGTTACGGATGTGCGAATGTGTTTTGCGCCATATTTACTGCGGCGAGTGTAGCAAATCTGCGAGGGTATGAATTTCTTAGTTTGTGATCCGTGGAATAGAATTTGTGTACTTGTAATGAAGAATTTGATAAGGCGTAAACGTTGTGTTGTGTTTGTGGACATCCCGTGACTTCAAGTTTACTGATACACGTGTAACTCTTTTCTACAACAACTCAGGTGTTTTGCACCAATAATACCTCCATACATTCAGTTCTGTTCCTGCCATTTTGCTATGAATTGAAATTGTAGTCACTGGCTCCCAATGGGATACTAAACACAAATGTTTGTTGTTATGTTATAGCTATTACTAATTAAGAAGCACTCAATGAGACCTATCGTTTTGTAACTAAGATTTGGTCTCTCTCTCTCTCTCTCTCTCTCTCTCTCTCTCTATATATATATATATATATATATATAGATAGATAGATAAAGTAATGATTTTTGTTCTAAAACCAATGACTTTGATGCAGTGACACTACATCACCAGTAGGGGGTACTAACTACTTTCAGCAGAGGTGAGGCTGCATGGAGGTAGGTAGGGCCACTATGTGCCATCTCACACCAGACGACGACAGGCTGTTAATGGAAACTGCAGCCCGTCTCCTTCACTGGAACACCTTCAACGTCTTCTGGCGTCTCGGTCACAAGCATAAACAAAACCCTGCCCTCTGGCTAATTGGGGGCAATTCCTGTGCACACGTCAATCGAGTTATTTCCCTACAGCATAAAGAAGAAATATCTTATTTAAAAAGGGCTTATATGTATTTAAGACACCAAGAGTTTTTGTTCAATTGTAAAGGATTCTTCAGCTCTCCTTGGGTTTTGAAAATCTTTAGTGCTGGGTCGCATTCTTTAGTGGCATATAAATGCCCTTTTTCCCAAATGCCAACCCATCTACATCTGTCAAAAAAAATGCAGTGAGGTCTGATTTACATAACGAACCAGTGGCCACACCTGCAATCCCCACCCCCTGCATCTTCATCACCAATTCCACTTCCATGAGTCGAGCGCTGGACACCTTTCCCGGCTCCCTCCTGCCTTGCGTTATAGCAAAGGCGGCTGACAGTGTGGATACTGAGTGGGTTTGCCTGCTCCCGATGTTTCCCACAAGCCATCTGGTTTCATTTTCTCGTTTTAAATCTGCACAGGATGCCCTAACCTCAATCCCAGGCCTTCGTTTGACAAGCTAATGTAAATATAGTTTTATATCCCTCAAAATGTGCATGCTGCCTTCTCTGAACATAAAACTGTCATCCAGGTCCAGGACGCCCCCTGCCAGGTAGCCCGAGCTTTTCCAGGTCGGCTCCTGACCCACCGCCACCCCGCACTGGATAAGCGGAGTCAGTATATTCCACTGCCTAGCATACGCATTCACCCTCCTGGAGCTTTTCCACGTTGTGTCATATTTCAGCCTGGAATGCAAATGGAGTTTGAAACACCAGCAATGTAAAGACAGCTCCTTTATTTGCCATTCGCACAAGTACGAGAACTGGTACTTCAGAGTTCTTCTCTTCACCGACCCCCCACTTGCTTTCCATAGCTTGGGGGTTACAGGTCAGGGTCAGCTTACATGTGGCACCCCTGTAGCTGAGGGTTAAGGGCCTTGGCTCAATGGCTAACAGACATATAACTGACCTGCTGAGGCTGGACCTGCCACCCTTCCTATCAGGGACGAGGAGACTCAGGTCGCTAAACCGCTCCATGGGCTAAGTGTCACAGAGATAACAAAAAAAACAGACGTTTTTCATGCACGAGTGTTTTCCCTCCCATGACTCGGTACTTGGTGGAACCAAATTTTGCCCCAATTACAGTAGCAAGTATTTTAGGGTACGTTTCTACCAGCTTTGCACACCTAGACACTGCAATTTTTGCCCATTTTCCTGGAATATTAACCTCCACCCAAGGCTCAAGTCTCTAGCAGACTGAAGATGAATCTCTTCAAGAATCGTCTTGCGTTTGGCTCCATCCTTCTCGTCTTCAGTCCTCACCAGTTTCCCAGAATCCGCAGAGGAAAAGCTTCCCCACGGCATGACGCTGCCACTGTGGTGCTTCTCTGCAGGGATGGCGTGCTCAGGGTGATGTGCAGTGTCTATTTGCCACACATAGTGCTTTGCTCCAGGGACATAGAGTTCAATTTAGGTCTCATGTGACTAGAGTACCTTTTTGCACATGTTTGTGGTCTCTCCCACATGGCATTTGGCAAAATCCCAGCAGGATTTTTTTTGGTTTGCTTTCAGCAGTGGCCTTCTCACTACCCTTCCATGAAGCCCAGCTTTGCGAAGTGTACGACAGCTAGCTGTCACGTGGACAGACTGTCCTGCCAGATGTGTGGATCTTTCCAGCTTTGCCAGAGCTGCCACAGGCTTCTTCATTGCTACTCTGATTAACGCTTTCCTTCAGATGGATGACCTTCAGTGTTGTACCATATATTTCCCCATGTTCTAATAAAGAATTTAACACTGCTCTACAAAATCTTCAGGTTTAAGGTAAGCGTTTTATAACTATACGTAAAATCCCAATGAAATCCATTTTCGCTGCAGGCTTGACAAATTCTAAAATAGTCTCAGGAGAATGAATACTTATGCAAGGCACTGTGAACATAATTTTTTTGATGATACTCCTAAACACTGCATGTATTCTCTCAAAGGCTTCTGCTCCCCACACTACCAGTACTGTGTCCCTTTAAAAGGCAGCATTCTTACTGGCCCCCTTCCCGGCTCATGTTTATGGTGTGCGTCACGAGGATGGGGGGGGCGCTCAGGTCAGCGCGGCCCAGACATGTCACCGCCGCCAGCACAGGCACAGCAAACACACAGTAGCTCAGCCCCCTCCCCAGGGGGCCAGCGTCCCATGCGGAAAAGTCACTGAACCGGTCCCGGGCTCCGACCTGCTGCCTTGTGGCATTTACGACCCCCCCCCCCCACCTCACCCTCCCTACACGCTGCCAAGGAACATGCTCGCCCCCTCCCCCTTGTCCTTCAGGGGTCACTACGTCCATCGCGTTTCTCGGCTGGCTGGAAATACAGGCGTGACCGAAGACGACCCTTCACAGAGATCGACCGATAGCGGTGTTTGAGCACACTTTAAACATCTAGTGTTTGTACTGCTCTGAGAGAATCAATCAATGCTGGAAATAGGTGGCTTGGCTCCTGGGACCTGCAGACACTGATCTGGGTCAAGCGCCAAGCCCCCAGTTCAGTTGGGGTGAGATCCAGGAGTCCTTCGCTCGATCAACACCTCCAACTCCTAGGCAGCGATGTGTCAAAGCACATGGTCAGTCTACAGGAAACAGAGAGAGGAAAAAAACTTCCTCTGGCCTACAATACTGCATTCCATCCTAAAGTACTTGGATTTAAATAGCCAAACGACTTATCAGATCAAATGAAATTAATTATAGTTAGTGTTTAACTAGCGAAAGGTACAACATTTTACTGCAGCAGTAACGCAAGAAGCAAGAACTACCTTAACTACAAACTGCACTTATTTGGAAACAATGTCATGTCTTATTAGTCATGTGAGAATCCACAGAAAGGGTGGTGGTGGCTAGGGGGGGCATGCGCAAAGTGTTATACACGTCTTTGAAGATCACACTGGCCTTGTAGGACTCTAGTAGGTTCACTAGCCTCGAGACTCCCCCATTCTCTCCACATACAGGCTGAAAAGAGTCTGTCCCATTGGAGGATCATCGTCCAATCACACCTATTCGTTTTTCCACGATACCCCGCCCCTAAAACATGCATGGCAGCAGACAAATGCGTAATATATTAGAGATGCTGGGAAATCAAAGAGGATATAAATGTATGGCGTAGATTGCCTGGTGGATCATATGAGCCAACAGCCAAAAAGCAGGAGTTATTTACGGTCATTGACAAAGAGCTTGTCCTTG
>JABFEB020000016.1:1800598-1821355 GCA_019775895.2 Stomatorhinus ivindoensis
TAATGCATTCATAGAACAGTCAGTGCACCTTCATAATGTATTTATAATGCATTCATAGAACAGTCAGTGCACCTTCAAAATGTATTTATAATTCATTCATAGAATAGTCAGTGCACCTTCATGATGTATTTATAATGCATTCATAGAACAGTCAGTGCACCTTCATAACACATTCATAGGTATATTCATAAGCACCATGGAAGTATACCTTAACATCCTAACATGTTAAGACAGGGGTGGATGATCTTATTCGCAAAGAGCCAGTGTGTATGCAGGTCTTTGGGATAACCTTTGGGTCAGCTGTTCAAACCCAAGTGTAAGGACTCTTCAACCAATCAGTCCTCTAATTAGTGACCTGCTTAGGGAGCTGCAGCGAAAACCCGCAAACACACCAACCCTTTGCGGATAAGATTGGCCAGACCTGCTTTAAGAACTTTAATACGGGTTGATAATTATATGATCATATTTTTGCAGAATTAAAAGATGCCCCCTCTCACTCTGCCATATAACACCATAACCTTAATAAAATGAATCTTCCTTGACTCATTTTGCGATTTTTAGATTAGTGTAGCGGCAGAAGTCCTATCGAGGTCCGTCTGCCCGTGCAGTCTGTGGAAACCACCCCAGGTCACATGTCAGACTCACCCATGGGGTTGTAGGACGTAACTGCGATCAGGGCACAGGAGACGGCAAAGCACGCACTGTTTGGTGGAAGTAAAACGCACAGAGAGGATGCTGGTTAGGGCAGGCCGCCGTTTGGGGAGGGGGTCAGACTCCTTGATCCACAATCACAAACATATTTTTTGAGAAAGCAGAACCATACAGTCCCTGGAGCAGCTGGGTGATAAGAGTCTTCCTGAAGAGCCCAATATTGAAATCAATGCATCAGTCCAGGGATTTGAATCAGAGACAATCCGACTGCCATCGTACCTCACTGAGCTACACAGAGTTTCACAGCAGTTGCATCTTCTGATGCAACTCCTAAACACTTTTTGGACAATATTGTAGCAGAAAACACATAGACACAAAAGACTGATATCACACTTAAAAAAAAAAAAAAAAACGTTTTAAGGCACCAATATATTAATGACCTACATGACACGATCACTCTTAATTACTGCTCAGCAGTTATGAAAAGGTATTCATTTAAAACTTGTGTGGTATACAAAGGCACTCCCTGTGCACGATTACCATTCTTAGCAGCAGGGTTCCTGGTATCTAAAAGACCTTTTTTAAAACAAACATCTACCTAGATTCTCAGCTTACGATAAGCATGTGAGCTTTTCGTTCATCCACCATGATTTTCTGTTTATATGTGCAGAAACGTGCCCATAACCGACAGAGACGCACGTGAGCCTCGCACACTTCCCCCACCACACCCTGTGTGGCAAGATGCTCTGGTGAATCACGCTGGGGGCCTCTCTAGGTAAGTGGCACATGAGGGTGACTCATGCCTATCGCTTATGTAATTTCCATCACCGGGGGCGGGCACAGAGTTTGCACTGGGGGGGCCCGTGAAGGTGTTTAACACTCGAACACCAAACCACACTCTGCTCAGTGACGCAAATGCGGTCGTTCAGTGGTCGATGGAAAAGCAGCAGGAAGTCAGAAAGGAGATGGCACCAAAGATTGTATACAGACATCTTTTCTGCTCTCTTGGATCAAAATAACAACGAAAATGGCTAGCGGGTTTGAAGAATGGTTGACCGAGAATGTCCGGAAATATCTCCATTTTTACGATTTTGCGCTACAAGGGTGTAGAGACTCCCAGATGGCTGCAAACAAAAATAAAATAGGTTTATACCTGCAATGCTATATAGTGGTGCATGTCCTTGCATGCTGTCAGTACATAATGCATCAATAGTTTTAGCAAAATAATTATTTTTAATATAATGTATATGTTGCCATTCATAAATGAGCAGCTTCGCACTAGAGCGCCACCCCTAGGTGTGGCATGAAAGTACACAGTTGCCTGCCACATAGGCACAAAAAGTATGAACATTCTGGACCACAGAATGCATGAACCAGACCATATGGATGTTCCACTTAACAGACCCCCCCCCCCCGCATAACCTCCATTTTAACGCACCCGGGGTGTTCGACAAGCCGTCCTCACCAACACACCCTTCACACCTTGTTTTATCATCTCTGGCAGCTGCCGCTGTACAATGACTTTAATAATGTAACCAAACATCCCAAGAAAAGGTCTAGGAGCTGGATCAGAGACAGGACTGCATAAAATAATGTGTGTGTGCTCGGACCAGTAGGTCATCGGTTCGATTCCTCCCTCCCAGACCCCCGTGTCACGTCCAGCGTACCTTCCTAGAAGACGCAGCGGACGGGGCCCGAACTTATCCATCAGGATCCCTAGGGGGAGGGTGGCCGCACTGAGCAGGAAGGAGCCAATGGTGAAGCCCAGGTTGAGCATCTCCTCCTGCTCCACACAGCTGAGCCACAGCACCTCCTCATCGGTGGCGTTGGCGGCCGCCGTCTCGTTCGCTGAGGACAGGGCATCCGTGGTGAAGTAAACCCTCCATTCCATACCCTCCAGCTCACAAAACTTAAGGACTTCTGACTTTTACACCACCTCCAGCCGCAACACCTCGGATTGGACCTCGCCGTTCTCTATTTCAGTAACAGCTGGTGTGGCTTTAGCGACACCATGAGTAGACAACCCTACGAGACTAAAGGCTCGTACCTGAGCACAAGTGCGAATACAGGCCCTCGTTCTTCAGCATGATCAGCAGGGAGCCCCAGCCCAGGAGCACGGCGGAGAAGAGCAGGTTCTCCACCACGGCGGTTCCCGCCATCCACAGCCGTCTCCGGTAGGCCGCGGCGGGGGAAGGTGCCATCTTTCCAACATGCAGACGCCAAGAGAAAAGTCAGAGTCAGGTGCAACTAGTACCTGCCACCAGGTTGGCGACTAATATCTGGACGCTAAAATGCTGGATACACGAGTTTTGGTTTGTATCAGAGTTTCTTCCATCAACTATACAATAAAAAAAAGAGACTTCCTCTTATTTGTTTTTATGGTTTGGTCACCTGACTGATACACATATGAGCTCTGACCCCGTTTAGTTACCCAGAAATTACTCAGGTGAGGTCACAATAACCACTTGTTCAAATACACCAAAAATACAGTTTAAATGCCTAGTTTATATACTTAAAATAAACCTTGCATTGAACTTCACGTATTCAAAATCAACTAATTTAGAAGAGAATAAAACAATTTCAAATTGTAAAGCAATTCAGAAAATATGTGACTCTAGTTTCTTACTTTTGACAGATGACGATATTTAAAACCTCTACAGCTTAGCAGAGCCCTGTGCAGTGTGTCCCTAAGCTTAAATAATCCTTTAACACAATAGAAGCCCTAATTCACTGCCTTGTCGCCAGTGTGCAATTCACAGCTGCCCTACAAAACCCTCGACTGTCCACTCATTTCTAATTGCGTGCCGCTTCTTGGGGGTGTGCACCAGAACCTATTCCAGTCAGGCATGTCACACCCCGAGTGGAAAGGCGGTTTGTTACACCAAAAGGAGGCACCCGCTCCGGGGATGGAACAGGGTCGCCCCCTCAGCCCTGAAAAATCCCCGCACACCCAGGTATTGACCAAAAATACTGCAAATGGCAACACTGTTCCAAAGGTTCATTTAGCTCTGCTTCGAAGGGAATTTATGTTCATACATGGCAGTGTAACCTCCAATACTTTGAATACATTGTTAATGCAGTATTTGCTCAATAATGAAATAGCTTATTCTGCCAGTTATGACCCCATACCTAACACATTTATAAAACAATAGTTTTAAAACATATTGTAACAAGTAGCCTGTACTTAAGTCGCCCTAGGTATTACAAAAACAACATTTTAGTCTGTCATAATAATTTTACTAATACAATTTCCACCAGTCACTGTTTTTACGACAAGGTAATTCTGCCCCAACTCTGTTGTAGGATTAAAACCATTTAATTTTTGCTTGCTGGGTATCCTCTTCATCCATTTCACCCCTGAAGTAACTTCATTTTTTTAAGTGAAAGTGATCATATGTCATTATCGACACACCACAGCAAGATGTGTCCTCTGCATTTAACCCCAGTGTAACATAGCAGGGGACAGCTATCATTCAGCACTATGCTGAAAGTACATTAGTGTCACTTTACTGGTTAGCGATTCGAACCCACAACCTTTGGATTAGAAACATGTTTTCCTAACCATTAGGCCACCACCTAATCTTTGAACATAAAGGCAGTGCGTGATGCTCCAATTGTCACAGACTACGCAGCACGTGTAGAGGGTGGCTGGTCATGAAATAGTCTAATTGGGTGAAGACGCTGTCGGCTCTTTGAGTGCATACCGTTGCCTATAAAGACACAGTATAGTCTCTGTTAATGGGCAACAGCTCTGACTAAATATGTTAACTCACATAAACAAAAGGCTCAGACTCGGAGACAGTCTGTGTTCTGGAATGAAATGTGTTATTTACAGGACAGATGAGCAATATCCGGTGTGGTCCCAGAAAATCCTGGAGGAGCGGTAACCCGAGGATGGAAATGTGGGGACTCAATTTGTGCAGATGCACTGAGACAGGCTGCACAGCCCTGGAAAAGTGGGGCTGGACCACAATGCACCATTCACATACACCACAGTTAGGAAGTATCACTGTAGTATCATCTGTGTGGCTTAGTGGCCTGTGCCTCTGTACCAAACATCGAAAGGTTGCCGGTTCAAGCCGCGCTTTGACAGAATAGTCACGTCTGTGCGTTCGCAAAACCTTTCCCCCTGTCTCGAGTGTGGCTCACTAAAACCAAGACGTATACGTAAGGATTAGCGGAGAGTTGAGAATTCCTCATGGTAAGATGTTACCATTGGCGGAAGAACGACAACTATCACCGACTGCGAAACGAACACGCACGCTTAGTCGTTCGAAATAAGCAAATAATCAGGCTTCACGATTTTCTTGCATGGTGGCAATTTTTTAGGGGTTCTTTCAGGCCACTACAGAACAAAGCGTGGGTAGCGGAACGCACGTAAAGCCTACAGACACAAAATACATAAGTGATTTATGACATTTGGTCCCGGATAACTCAGACACTGTCACCCTCATCGCACTCTGCAGCCAAGATGTCATCGAAAGGTCCCCCAGCCTTCGCCACGGAACAGTTAAGCCTAATAAATAATAATAAATAGAGAGTAAGCAGACACCCCCACAACACTCAACGCGTACATACTTAAAAGTTAATTAACGCTAGTTACGTAATACCTTCTCCACTTCTGGGGACACTGAGCCCCTTTAAATGAGGATTTTCTTGTATCTGAAATGCAGAGAACGCCGGCCGGGGGCCGATGGACGTCCTGCTGCGTGTGAAACCTCAAGCATACCCTTGTCATTTAGGGGTACACCACCACTTAACCCTGCTTGCAAGAAATCAGCTGGACACGATCTTAAACCATAGCAGCTGTTGTTTGTGTTGGGGGCTGCAAAAAACGGAGGCATTTTAAACACCAAATAATACATCATTAAACTCATTACTGGCAGGGTACATCTATACAGTATATGAGCATTGTTAAGCAACAGTCAAAACTGGATTTAGATTTTTTTATAGTAATATCACGACTGCTCAGCAGTCATTAAACTACACTATCGACCATGTTTATAATTGCTATTTTCTCCAACTTCAAATGCATTAAAAAAAACTATTAGTTGCAATACTAATTAGTGGTACTGATTACTCGAAATTGACTAAAAAAACAGTTAACCATACGTTTTAGTTGCGGAATAGGCTCGTTATTAAACACTGTAAAATCCCTGGATGGTTTCAATTCGTGAACTAACATTCAACGTAAAGTATACAGTAGTAGGTTTGGGACTGATGTCTGAGCTCATCATGTGCTCTTCAGATGTTAAATTAAAGCCAATTCATACTTTAATTAGCTGAAGTGCTGCCGGCAATTTAAATCAATGGCCTAAGTACATCAAAAGAGTTGCTCGATAGTTGTAACAAATGCCTGATCTCGCCTGTACGCCTGGCACAGTGCCGCAGGAGGCACCTAATAAAGCCCGTTTTACAGATTAGGAAAGAGTAAGCGATTTTAAACATTTATGACATCTGTCCGGGCTTGCCTTAGCAAAGTGACAGAGGCCATACCGAAGAGACAAATGAAACGCGGTAGAAAGTCACACTTTTTTAGGCAGATCAAGGCGTGCCACGTGTATGCGGGTCGCCATTGTTTCCATTCGCGTGACATAATATACAACGCTTACTGCCCGATCTCACAGTGGCTATATATATATATATATATATATATATATATATATATAACACGATGTTATTTTTTAAAAGATATATATATATATACTTCACGTGGTTGATCAATTGTCCTCTTTCCCCCTCGTCAACACAGGATGCTTCCTCCTAAGTATGCTCTCAATGATCCGTCCTTTTCATTATTTCAAACAAGTATTCGTCGTCTTGCTTGACTGAATATTTAACTACCGGGACACTTCTGAGGTTTTTACTGTGCCACCCCCTCAGTTCCCCCTCCTCCCTAGTTCCTCCCCTCCTTTTACCCGTCCTTTTCTCTCCTTCTCAGTTTCCGAAATGTATTTACTACACAAACACATGCGCATAGTGATTATATCTTTCTTTTCCATGGTTGTTTTATCGATCAGAATATCATGGTATTTGGTATGAGACATAGACTGAAGTTTCTGTGCGCGTGCCTGCCTATATTTCCTACATAGTTTTAAGTCAAAGTTGGATGCCTATATACAGTCATCAGTATTAAATTAAATTACAGTTAAATTATCATTGTTCTTCGCGATCCAGAAGGATAAGCGGTTTGGAAAGTTAATGAATGAATTGTTTATATTGATTTTGTTCTCTTAAAAGTATTTCTAACCTGTTGAACGCGAACTTCCACCGTACTCACTTTCAGCATATCATCGTAATAGCTTAACATAGGCTATATACTGTGACCTACGCGTATATTGTGACTATCGGCATTAAATAGACAATTTAATGTTTCTTTTTATTTGAAAAGCTTCCCATTTTTGATGGGATTTAGCCCAAAAACGTATTTTCCCCCATATCCACATGAAATCATTCCTTCCAGCGAAGCCCCCGCGGCTGCGCGCCCGAGAGCCCAGCCCTGAACGCCGAGAGCTGCTTTAAAACGTTTCCCATGTCATACCTTCTGCATAAACTACTAAAACCTTTAGAACACGCGTCTTTACAGCTGCATGGTGGCAAGGATCTTGATTTTTTAAGACAGCGCCGAAATGTTGCTTTTCAACTGACGAGTGTAGTTATATTTGACCCAGTGATGTAAAATAAATAATAAATGTCTTATACATATGTGTACACGTAACCGTACTATAGCTTCCGCATACTTGCAGCCTCGAGTTTCTATAGGGACAAAAATTATTGGAAGACCAGAGATGGAAGGAAGCTTTATTCACTGACTTAGGAGATGAGTGAAGCACACATGTTATTTATGGGGCACAGAGCTTGGGCAGTGTTTAAAACACCCATCTAGAAGTTTAGTTATGGATAAAAATAAACTTGACGGCGTCATGAATTGCAGCGTGTGCTCGTTACTGTCATGGACTCGGGCGAGTTTGGGGCGGGCACGAGGCATGGTGCAGGCACAAATGGTGGACGACCCATTTGCTACTCCAAGGACAAAAACGGGGTTTATTTAAATGAACTAAAACACAAGATAACACTAAGAAGACAATGGACCACGAGGAGTCAAAAGTAAATGGGAATAAACAGGACTAATAACAAAACAGGGTAGGTAAGCAGAATACACATCTAACACTGAGAATCTCAAACCACCGGGGAACTGGAGAGAAGCAGGGACTAAAATACTAAGGGGTAACGAGACTAACACTGGGCAGGTGAGGCTAATTAACAAAAATTGGGAAAGCAGGGCACAGAAACTAAGTACAGTGGTATCTCAGTTCTCGAACTTAATCCGTTCAGAACTCGGTTTCGAATCCTAAAAAGTTCAAGTTCTGATCGAATTTTCCCCATAAGAAATAATGGAAATCCAATTAATTGGTTCCCGGCCACTGAAAAATTAAACTTTTTTTTTAGTATTTAAACACAAAATGAACATAATAAAATAAGATGAGCATATACTGTACTAAACACATCTAAGAACATTTATCAAAACAGTTATTTGTAAAGTAAGAAAATAAATGTATCCAAACAATGTGTAAAGTTAATAAAAGGTGGGCTGAGAAAGGCGATGCCGTCACTTACATGGGACAGTGGGTGGCGCTAATGCCATAGGCTTCCAGAAAGGAAGCCCAGCTCTGTGAGTGCGGAGATCATATGTTCATATGGTGTTCGCATGCGTTGTACTTCAGTTTCCTCCCCTACTTCAAAGCAGCCAGTTGAATCAGCATCTCTAAATTGTCTAAATTGTCAATGATATATTTGCTATCATTACATCATCTGGCAGTGCCATGGTCTGCCCCCCTCCCATTAAGGATCAAAGATATTCCTGCTCTGAACCGTGCACTCATTTTTGAAGTGTGCGTCTGTGAGTTTGCAGGGCCTGAGAATGTATTTGTGTCTGTGAAACATCTGTATGCTTGTAGGGTCCTTCTTGGATTTTATATTTTTCTTCTTTGTAAGATTTTGGAGAGTCACCTCTTTGAAATCGTTTGAATTATCAATGACAAAAACTAGATAATTAAGCTGTTTTGGCAGTAGAGGCCATCAAATGTTCATATTATATATTTGTATTTTCTTTCTTTTTTATATTTAATGCACCTACATTAGGGGCAGGTCGGCTATAAACCAAATGAGGGAGAAGTGTGGTGACCTTCATAAGTCAGGGAATGGGTATTAAAATAAAATAGCTACATGGCTTAAATGCCCATTTCTACTGTTAGGGCAATAATAAAAAAGTGGACATCAGCTGGACCTGTTAGAAACCTGCCTAAAAGAGGACACAAGTTTATTTTCCCCCATGTATAGTGAGGAGGATCATAAGACAGGAAAAAATCCCCAAGGATGACTGTTGGTGAATAACCAGAGTTACCACATCTCTGAAAAAACCAAGATGCCCCCTTCATGCTAACAGATTATTTGGAAGGTATGCCAGAAAAAGCTCTTTTTTGTCAGTTAACCACAAACATAAGCACCTGGAGTTCGCAAAACACTACTATAACTTTGACTGGAGCCAAATTCAATGGTCTGATGAAATAAAAATGGGGCTTTTTGGCAATAAACATAAGGTGGGTTTGGTATAAAAAGAAGGACGGCTATAATGAAATGAACCTTCTTCCAAATGCAAAATATGGATACTGGATACCTTGTTAGGATACATGGCATTTTGGAGTTTGTGAAATACCAGGACATTTTAAATAAAAATTTGGCTGCCAGGAAACTAAAACTGGGCTGTCACTGGATCTTCCAGCAGGATAGTGATCCTAAGCACATGTCCAAATCAACACAAAGATGGTTAGCTGACAGCAGAACCAAGTTTCATGAGAATAACTTCCGGAATGCCTTATCTAGAACTGTCACTGCTAAAAATAATTATCACTACTCCAATGACCACTGCTTAGTCAGAGAGAAACTTTTCAAACTGAACACTGAAAAGGATTAAGACATTTACACTTAATACCACAGTTAAGTGCGCATTACCATGCTATCATTTGGAATTCATCCATAGATTGGTCGACTTTGACAGAAAAGGGCCTGACAAGTTTGCCCAGATGAAATATCTTCTTGCAAATGTTCATTCCAAGCAGTGATCGTCACTGGTGAGTCTATTTCACATTGTTGCAAGATCGTTTTGACTGTAAGTTAAGGACCGTAAAAGCAATGGGTTTCCCTGCTCTGAATTGCTTTGAACGTGTTGTAACAGCCATCATTTACTGCTTAATAAGTTTGGATTTGTAATTCGATACGGTATAACGGAGTGACACCATATAGTTTCGTGAGGACAAATGCTGCTATTGATAATGCCTCTCATATCTCTGTCTCCACTTCCGTTTACTCCTACCCGTTACATTTATGCGTGCTTATGATTTATTTGTTAAGGTGCATTTACATTAGGATTCACTGAGCTAGTACTTTGCTGTGAGTATTTATAGTGCTCCGTTAGACTTTCTGTGCCAGAGATGCCACTGTTCAGATGTTATATGACATTATAGGAAAAACGCACAGATAGGTATTTAAGTACCTTAAAATAAATTCGTCTTTAATATGTAGGGATGAAACTAACCAGAATCTGCCAGCAGATGGCAGCCTGTCGATGAGGCAGTGCACTTTTCTCCTTCCCCTGCAGATATTCAAACACCGTAAGAGGTATTATGTCCACGTCAAGCCTCTTCTGTGATTCTGTGAAGGGAACGATGTCTGTCCTGCAGTATTTCCCGTTGTCGTCGGAGTGCACGTGTCTTATGAATAAGGGGCCCAAAGCGTTCAGTTATAATGCATTAGAGAACATACAGTGCGTGATATTGAACATTCATTCCTATTGATAACGGAGAGTAT
This sequence comes from Stomatorhinus ivindoensis, assembly GCA_019775895.2. Lineage (NCBI taxonomy): Eukaryota > Metazoa > Chordata > Actinopteri > Osteoglossiformes > Mormyridae > Stomatorhinus > Stomatorhinus ivindoensis. The sequence continues at coordinate 1,811,117 of JABFEB020000016.1, forward strand.
ATTATATCAACTGTGGTTTTCATCGAAACGAGCAAAAGTAACTACGGCACGTGCTGACATTTTTTATTAATAAAAAAAAAAACGAAAAATCCTTCCCATCTCCATCTGAACGAATAAGTGCTGAATTAAATCACGCAAAACTTCCCGTTCGTTGTAGAAGCTTTTCTTGCTCCGGGGAGAAACTCGATTGTCCTTAACACGCAGTTAATTCAACACAGGAAATTATATTTATAGCCCAGATGGGAACTTTTAAGCTTCGCCACATGTTTCCACCCCGGGATAAAAGTAAACTACTTGCAAAAAAAGATGCATATTACACCCAATACAGTATGTATGCGTGCATATGTGGGTGAATCCTGTTTTGGACCACATATTTGGCTGTCTGTTTTCTGAAAATTGGGATGATTGTATTTTATGGTTTAAACATTTTGTCAGGACTACACCATGCTTAGCTATGGGGAATGCATGTTGGCGAAGCCCAGGGGTTGAAAATATTATAATTATGGGATATATTTTTTGTATATATTTCTCCAGACGCTTTCCACCCTGTTAGGGACATGTACATCACAGAGTTAAAATAATGTACAAGTCAAACAATACTGAACTTCTCTGGGATACAATGTGCCCCTTTTGCTATGATAAAAGTTTAATTCTTGTAGCATTAACTGTTTTAATTTTATGAAGAGTACAGTGTCAGAATAATGGAATCTGTGCATTTTTTGTCCCCATTTTGTTGTCTTGAATGAGGAATTTTATTAATTAGAAATAAAAGTATATGTAGATTATTATATGTACCTCGTTTAACAAAATAATATACAAATATACCAAACACTTACTGTTGTGATTAGAATATTTTTTTAAATCATTGCCTAACAGGGTGGAATAGAATATAACAGGGTGGAATAGAATATAACCGAGTGGAATAGAATATAACAGGGTGGAACCGAGTCGGCCTCTTAATAAGTAGATTCAGGTTTACAACAACAATACTACTACAACAACAACAACTAATAATAATAATAATAATAATAATAATAATGATGATGATGATGATGATGATAATAATAATAATAATAATAATGATAATACCACTGTAGTAACATAAATAATTAAGAAATACACTCATAAAATAATAATAATAATACTTTTTGATTATACCATTATTATTCATTTTCATACACAAGAAATACACCTAAGTAATAAATCTACAAGTCGTTTTAATGTAAATAATAAATATTCTTGTACAGTATCTACTCAGTAGGCTGCATATCCTAGACATAGCCTAAAAGGGTGGAACCTAACAGGGTGGAATATTTCTAGCTAATTTTGCTCTAAGTCTTTGAGTGAGCAACATTTAGTTAGCACACACTCTACAGCCGATCAGCATTTAAATAGCTATTTTTAGCATGTTTTAAAAAATATTTCTATAATAAATATTTTCCATGATATATACTAACAGGGTGGAACTTTAAGGATGCAATATAAAATTGTGTAATATAAAATTGAGAGTTGCTAAATTGCCTGTAGGTGTGTGAGTGAATGGTGTGTGGGTGTGCCCTGTGATGGGCTGACCCCCCATCCAGGGTTGTTCCCTGCCTCGTGCCCATTGCTTCCGGGTAGGCTCCAGACCCCCTGCGACCCAGTAGAATAAGCGGGTATAGAAAATGGATGTATGGATGGATGGATAAAATTGAGAAAAAATACAGGAGAGAGTGACAGTTAAAGCTTACCTTAGTCTTCCAGTTGAATTTCCCCCAAAAACAAATGATGTCACTTTGTGGAAATGGCTGTATGGATTTGTAATCTTTTTAGGGAGTCAAGAAACTAGAGGCTCACAGTGGATAACAAATGCAGGGACATGTAATATATTATATAATTACAGAAAACAAAATAAGTTTCACCAGATTTGTTTCTTTCTCTAAAGATAGTATACCCTAGTCTATCAAAATAATAAAGAGAAAGTTTTGTTTTTTATCATTTTATAGTTTGTATTTACTGAGGAAGTTGAATACATTGCATTTGGGGCTTGCTAAAATGAGCGCATATTCCAGAGAATTGGTGCTTTAAAAAGACGTAAAAACATTTTAAAAATAGTAATTTATCTTTGTTATAGCAACAGAAAACACCTAAACACATAATAAAATTGGTTTGTTATAAAGATTTGTATAATTTTATAAAAGAATAAGAGCCAGTTAAACACGAGGACATGAATATGTGGCCCAAAACAGGAATCACCCGAATGCATGATGATCTAGTGTGTGTGTGTGTGTGTATTTGTGTGTAGGTGTGTGTGTGTGTGTGTATACACACACACTACATAGACAAAAGCATTACACCTACAGGAACTTTTTTGACGTCCCATTTTAAATCCATAGGCATCAACATGGAATGGATCCCCTTGCACTCCTGCCACTCTTCTGGGGAGGATTTCCACAAGATTATGGAGTGTGTCTGGGGCACTTTTTGCCCAGTCATCCAGAAGATCATTTGTCAGGTCAGGCACTGATATTGGACATGAAGGTCTGGCTCACAATCTCTGTTCCAGTTCATCCCAAAGGTGTTCGATGAAGTTGAGGTCAGGGCTCTGTGTGGGCCCAGTCAGGTTCTTCCACACCAGACTCACCCGACCATGTCGTTATGGACCTTGCTTTGTGCACTGGGGCACAGTCATGCTGGAGCTGAAAAGGCCTTCCCCGAACTGTTCCCACAAAGTTGGTAGCAACACCCCCATATCATTATCCCTCCTCCACCAAACCTTACAGTTGGCACAATGCAGTCAGACGGGTAATGTTCTCCTGGCATCCGCCACACCCAGATTCATCCATCAGGCTGCCAGACAGGGAAGCGTCAACATGTTTCCACTGCTCCAGAGGCACGTGGCACCGTGCTTTACTCAGTCTGACGCTTGGCATTCCTGCTTGGCGATGAGAGGCTTGTATGTAGCTGCTCGGCTGTGGAAGCCCATTCCATGAAGTTCCCGGTACACAGTTATTGTACTGGAGTTAATGCCAGAGGGAGTTTGGAACTCTGCAGTCACTGAGTCAACAGAGCGTTGGCGACTTTTACGCAACCATGCGCTTCAGCACTCAGCGACGCCACTCTGTCACTTCCTGGCAGAATTTCTGCTTTCTGAATACTTCACCTTTGCCAATACCACTTATAGCTGACCGTGGAACATCTATAGCAGGAACGAAATTTCACAAATTGACTTATTGCAAAGGTGGCATCCTGTGACAGAACCACGCTTAAATTCACCGATCTCTTCCATTCTTTTACAAATGCTTGTACACCTGACTGCATGAAATTTAATGAATGTTCCCAAACAGAAAATCAGACCTACCGTATTTGGAGTTCTGTTTCTGGTACCTGCTGTCAAAAAAACCTTGCCTCTTTCACAACCTACAACAGACCAAACTTTGATACGAAACTGAGTTGCAAGATATATTGTAAAATCTTTCCTCTTTACAGTAATTAATTTCATTTATTATTTATTATTATTCAACAGCGACAACGCAGCAGCGATTCCTCACGCCGGGCTTATTTGCAAGTACGACTATGAAATCATGTTCTTTGCAGTTTCTTCTTCTTATTTTTTTAATTTACGCTGAAATTACTCCCATTCTACTGTCAACACATTTGCCTGGTTTCTGAGTAAGCCGCTGGTAAATTAGCTTGTTACTTCTTTCGCAGTTCAGTTCCTTCCATCTCGTAAAAATATCAGAAAATTAAGCTGATTTGAGTGGAAATTTCGGAAATGATGAAGGTGAAAAATATGTTGCGTGCCGATGTATTGCCGGGGGGGGTCTTCCGTGACTATGGGAAATCTGCTTCAGCCCCACCTTCTTTCGGCGCCTCGCAGGTTGGACAGTTTAGGGAACAGGTTCGGGGATCACAATATGTAACAGCTTGAGATCATTATTGCGTCACATATACGACATTATGCCGCGTATTCAATTAGTGCAATGTGGTTTCCTTGTGCCTAGAAAACCCATCCCAAACAGAATACTGACTAGATGCATTTGTTTTTAATTTTTAAAAATGGTACCAAAATAAACAATTACTGTTGAAATTATGTCACATTCTGTTAATCATCAATTAATGGGAGTACTGACATACCTTTTCCCCGCTCCAACCACAAATCACGGTTTTCAGGCAAAAAAAAACTGGTGGAGAAACATATATATGGAGTAAATTAATTATTAAGATCGATTAAATCTGTCCATATATATACCGATCAGCCATAACGTCAAAACCACCTGCCTAATATTTTGTAGGTCCCCCTCGAGCCACCAAACAGCTCTTACGCATTAATGCACGGACTCCACGGGAGCTCTGAAGGTGTCCTGTGGTATCTGGCACCAAGACATTAACAGCAGATCCTTTAATTATCTAAGTTGCAAGGCGAGGCCTCCATGGATTAAACTTGTTTGTCCAGCACATCCCACAGATGCTGGATGGGATTGAGATCTGGGGAATCTGGAGGCCAAGTCATCACCTTGTTTTTTTCTTCATGTTCCTCAAACCACTCCTGAACAGAGGGTGGTAGGGAGCATTATCCTTCTGAAAGAGACCACTGCCATTAGGGAATACTGTCACCATTAAAGGGGGGTACTTGGCCTGCAACAATGTTTAGGTAGGTGGTCTGTGTCAGAGTAACATCCACATGAATGCCAGGACCCAAGGTTTCCCAGCAGAACATTTCCCAGAGCATCACACTGCCTCTGCCGGCTTGCCTTCTTCCCATAGAGCATCTTGGTGCCACCTCTTCCCCAGGTAAACAACGCACACACACACACCCAGTCATCCACATGATGAAACATAAAAAGTGACATCAGACCAGGCCGCCTTTGGCCGGTGGTCAGGGGTCAATGGGCACTCCGACTGGTCTGACGCTACTCAGCCCGATACACAAGCTGTGATGCACGGTGTGTTCTGATACCTTTCTGTCACAGCCTGTGGGATCGGACCAGACGGGCTATCCTTCGCCCTCCACATGACCAGATGGGCTATCCTTCGCCCTCCACATGACCAGACGGGCTATCCTTCGCCCTCCACATGACCAGACGGGCTATCCTTCGCCCTCCACATGACCAGACAGACTATCCTTCGCCCTCCACATGACCAGACGGGCTATCCTTCACCCTCCACATGACCAGACAGACTATCCTTCGCCCTCCACATGACCAGACGTGCTGTCCTTCGCCCTCCACATGACCAGACGAGCTATCCTTCGTCCACCACATGACCAGACAGACTATCCTTCGCCCTCCACATGACCAGACGGGCTATCCTTCGTCCTGCACATGACCAGATGGGCTATCCTTTGCCCTCCACATGACCAGACAGGCTAGCCTTCGCCCTCCACATGACCAGACAGGCTATCCTTCGCCCTCCACATGACCAGACGGGCTATCCTTCGCCCTCCACATGACCAGACGGGCTATCCTTGCCCTCCACATGACCAGACGGGCTATCCTTTGCCCTCCACATGACCAGACGGGCTATCCTTCGTCCTGCACATGACCAGATGGGCTATCCTTCGCCCTCCACATGACCAGATGGGCTATTCTTTGCCCTCCACATGACCAGATGGGCTATCCTTCGTCCTGCACATGACCAGATGGGCTATCCTTCGCCTTTCACATGCATCAGTGAGCCTTGGGCGGCCAGGATCCCACACCCCCTTTCACCTTTTGGACATGGATCACTTTTGGTACGTACTGACCACGACATACCAGGAATACCCAATAAAACCCGCCCTTTTGGAGACGTTCTGACCCAGTCGTTTAGCCATCACAATTTGGCCCTCATTAAAGTCACTCAGATCCTTTCCCTTGCCCATTTTTCTTTCCTAATATATAATTGCAGATGCCATTTTAATGAGATAATCAAAGTTATTCAATTTACCTGTCAATGGTTTTAATGTTTTGGCTCAGTGTATGTCTATGTATATTTTTTTACCACTGTATATAATTACAATTTTACATAACACATCAAGTTCACATTAATTACAAAACATCTATATAATCCAGATCAGTGTTCCCCAACCTGATCCTCGGTGACCCAGAGACGGTCCATGTTTATGTTCCCTCCTAGTTGCAAACTTGCAAAACAGTCCTTCATTTTTGCTGCCTCCTAATTCCCTGGGAGGGAGCAAAAATGTGTACTGAGGATCCCCAAGGACCAGACTGGGAAACATTTATCTACATGGTCATTCTATGTCATATACAAGATTCATGAACAGAAGGAGCAGAATTTCTCTCTCATCCTCCCCAATCCCCCCGTCAGTCGCTGTGTGTTCATGTTTTTGTGCGGCTGGCCAGTGCGCACTGCTGTGACTCTGTCCCCTCGCTCAAGGGAACCTTAAAGTCAACAAGGAATGGAGGAGGTGTGAAGGTTCGCAGTGGCAGATGAGGTGCTGCTGGGTTCAGAAGAACAGGCGAGGGAACAGGGAAGCCCTGTTGGCACTGGGCAGCAGTGTGACGTGGATTTCCAGCCGCCTGCTATGTATCATTGGCACCCAAAGCCCTCAGAGACAGGGTTGAAAGCGGGGTGCCACTTTACAATAAGGCTTCCCATATAAAAAGTTTATGAATGGTTTATAAACTGGTTATTAATTAGGCTGTAACACTTTGTAAATTATTAACTGACAATTTACCCTCCTGAGACTCTACCTCCTCATATAAGGCCATCATTTTTGTTTAAAACCACTAATTGTTTAAAAAAAAAGTAATGGTTGGTGTTTATGATTGTGAGATACTACTAATCACAGATAGCTAACGGAAATAAAACATGCAGACCACACGAAAGCCCGGGACTCAGGAGGTTAAACAAGTCATAACATACTTTCTTTTTATTAATGAGTTACTACCATGTACAAGTGGCGAAAGGGAGCTGTAGGTTCTTGTGTTGCTATTGGAGCTCAGCTTGATGCTCGAAAGATTCTCCCATCCCACTCCATAAAACTCCAAGAAACTGCTTCGCAAAACTTAACTGTTTACTTAGAGTCTTCAACCAATATTACAAACATAAAATTTTATCCACAAAATTTTATCCTCTTACCAGGAGGTCAAAAAACTATTTTGCTCCAATCTAACCTCTCTCTCTCCCCACCTATCCCTCGCCTACTTATCATAATAAAAGCATCCCAACAGTGTTCATCAGATCTACATTAAAAGTCCTGTTTTTAAACATTACAGTGTAAAATCTTTTTTAAATATCTGTCAAACTAATAAACTTGTACCTTTAATAAATATTATTAACATATTTAATGTTAATTATTCAAATCATATGAAATGCATTTAGGCTCCTAAAGGAGCCTTATTGTAAAGTGAAGCCAAAAGTTGCCGACATACCAGAAAGACAGTTAACAGGAACCAGACCCAGCTGTCCAGCAATGAGACTGTACTGAGCCTTCATAAGTTGCCATTGAATTTGCTCACTGCTCATTTTACTTTCACTTCTGGGTAGACAATCCTTTTTTTGTTTCTTTGATGGGTAGTTATTCTTCCTTAAACGTTACTAGACATCTGGGCCTATGGCAGCATATCATATTGGGCCCCCAACCCAGACCAATCTAACTATGTTCCATTTTTAGGGCCCCTGAACCCATAACCAGGGATTTAGTCGGGTGAAGTTCCCGTTTAATGTCTGGAACGTGGAAAATATTCTCAGAATGCTAGTCTACTCTTTTATAATAAAATGAACTGCTTTGGGGTCCTCTGGGGGGTGGGTAACAGAGCAAGGTACAAGTGTAGCACTGTAATATATCATAAAGAAAATAAACCATATTACTGTATTAACCACCCTATCATTTTATTTTGTACAAGACACATAATGATGCATAGTGCTGTGTATATAGTTTTAAAAGGGGAACTTGTCAGCAAATGATTAAGTTAATAAAATTAATTTGAAAATATCTAGATACACACTTGAAATATGTCTTCATATTGTATTCTCATTTTCACAGAGTTGAGGACTCACAGTTACTGTGCGATTATTAGTATCTTCAATGTATACAAAGTTGGAAATATGGAGATGAAGTATTTTAAAAGTGCAGATTGCTACCAATTAAAAATGTCATTTGTATATGCTCAAATAAAGGTTAAAAGATTAAACAACAAACTGAAATTTGATTTGAATGTCTTTTATACGTTTGTTCCAAGGAGGCAGACACAGTCAACCTGGAAAATGCTAACTTAAACCTCACCAAAAGTAGGAGAGGACAAAAAAAATCTTGAGCTGTACAATTGTTATCACAATTCGAACAATATATCATATGGTGCACCTGGACACGTCAAAGGGTTTCATCAGGTTCCTGTTGATGCCACAGCAGATGGTGACCTCCAAGCGCTTTCACACATGGTTATAGTCCAATTGATGACAGCCTTGTCAACGGTCCTTCGGGCCACCACTGTGGATGAGTGTCCCACATCTTGATCTTGGATATAAATAAATTTACATTTCAACACTGTGGGAAGGAACTGTCACCGGAACATGCCTGTGGTTCAAAATGCAAACGCGGCTACCTTCACTGCATGTGACGTCAACGGCGGTGCAAGAGCGGCGTGGACTATGGCGCCGCCTGCTGGACCCTGCCGATACAGCAACCAACTAGAAAGTAGGAAAGCGACAATGTGTTTAAATTGTTGAACCACCTGTGGATATTAAAAGGAAAGTTGGAGAACACTATAGTAAATCCATTTACTGTATCTTCTATGCACTTATCGTAGTTAAGGGAACGTAAAACAAACGCGGCACATGCATAATATATTACTAAATGTAAGTACCGGTATTTTAATCGAGCCGAAAACGTTATTGGAGGACACATTCTGAAATAAGTGAACCGAAACGACTGCGGCTGGTATGCTGTGAGGTCTCGGGGATCACTGACATTGATCAACAGTTACTGTATTTAAGGTTGAATTTACTGTAAATTACTATAGAAATGGAATTTTCACAAGTCAATTATCGGTTCCTTATCCTGTTTCACACAGTTTGACATCTGAAGCTCGTCATCTTGATAATAATATTAACAGCAAAATCATGAGTGCGTCAAAATCATCAGCGTCTCATGGGGTTTATCACCAATCAAGGGGAAAGATAGTCTAAAATCTATTTCTCTTTTTGCAAGAGACAATATTCCTGCCAGAGCACAGTTGCAGATACATTTAGGCAGGAGAACAGGCAGCAGGAGGGGACAGGTCCCCAGGATGGTAGTCCAGCCCCTTCCCCGCTCAGTGGCCTATTTCTATGCATCTCCTCAAGTCCCGGTACAGTTCCATATCCATCCCTGTCGGAAGTGTTGCCAGTAGCCTAGTAGGGTCACTGGCAGGGGTCATCCTCAGTACCGTCACGCACTGATGGGAGACGGGTTTGGAAGCCAAGAGAGACAGAGACAGAGAGGGAGAGAGAGAGGGAGAGAGAGATTCAAACAACCCTGAACTGACAGAACAGCATACCACCAGCAGAATAAATTAATGGAGTGTAAATGTGAGATTTGGAGCTGTTCACCAAATAGGTGCTGAAACTGTGGACTGGTAGGAAATGATTCAGGCAGGAAAGAGACATGGAACATAAAAAAAAACTGTAGAGAAATCAGTGAATACACATGAAATGTGAAACTGCAAATTAAACATAATGAAAATATATTGACTGTTGGTTAAGAACAACATATGGGAATAATGCAAGGGATTCATTGGAGAATGATGCGTAATTTTTTTAATGCATCTCATTCATAAAACAGTGTGACAAAGAGCGTTAAAGTGGCTTGAGAAGCGTTAGATAGGAGCAGCGATTGAATAAAAGGCTAAAGAGGGGGCTGCCTTTAGGGCTCAATAAACGGTAATACAACACCATACATTTCCAGCCCTGACATGGAAACTCATTTCAGCAGGCATTTATCAACATTTGGAGAAGAAGGGAAAAAGTGACAGCTTTGGAAGATTATCTTAGCAGACATACAGAAGCTTCCAGAAAAAAAGTAAAGGGGAAGAGATCCATTTAAGTCAAGGAGAGCATGAAACGCCAGGCCAGCGTGGAACTGGGCCTGCGAGTGACTGTATAGCTGTTACTGGGCCCGCGAGTGACTGTATAGCTGTTACTGGGCCCGCGAGTGACTGTATAGCTGTTACTGGGCCCGCGAGTGACTGCATAGCTGTTTCTGGGCCCGCGAGTGACTGTATAGCTGTTACTGGGCCCGCGAGTGACTGTATAGCTGTTACTGGGCCCGCGAGTGAC
>JABFEB020000016.1:1821563-1852591 GCA_019775895.2 Stomatorhinus ivindoensis
GCGAGTGACTGTATAGCTGTTACTGGGCCCGCGAGTGACTGTATAGCTGTTACTGGGCCCGCGAGTGACTGTATAGCGGTTTCTGGGCCCGCGAGTGACTGTATAGCTGTTTCGGGGCCCGCGAGTGACTGTATAGCGGTTTCTGGGCCCGCGAGTGACTGTATAGCGGTTTCTGGGCCCGCGAGTGACTGTATAGCTGTTACTGGGCCCGCGAGTGACTGTATAGCTGTTTCGGGGCCCGCGAGTAACTGTATAGCTATTTCGGGGCCCGCGAGTGACTGTATAGCTGTTTCTGGGCCCGCGAGTGACTGTATAGCTGTTTCAGGGCCCGCGAGTGACTGTATAGTTGTTTCGGGGCCCGCGAGTGACTGTATAGTGGTTTCTGGGCCCGCGTGAGTTTCTGCTGTTGTACCATTGAGAGGAAAATTTGAACTTCATGGCTTTGAGTTTTAAAAAAGAGGGCCAGCTGTGTGGGTGAAACAGTGAAGTCATTTCATATAAAACATCTGCCAATAAGTTGAAAATCATAAATCAAGTCACTACATAATTGTGAAACATATTTCATCCTGTGGGTTTTTTTGGCAGAGGACGGGGCAGGAGGGTAAACAGCAGATTGACTTGGAGATTTGCAGGGGTGAGAATAAATGAGGTCCGATTCCAGTCCCTGTCAGCCACCGGCTCCGGTTCGTGCCCGTGACAGGAGAAAGGCTCCCTGTTTTCCCTCCGTAGGAGAGAATCTTAAACGCACAGCTCAAGCTGTCATTAACATCGTCCTCCTTGAGTATGTCTCGCATGCTGGATTAACGCCGCGACCGCGCATGTCTGAAACGGCCGCCATCCATGTGGTTACATCACCATGGACATCTGGATATGCCCCCGTCAATGTGCAGGCCAGACACAGATTCTTTTGGTGGTAAAAACTTGCTAAGAGCTTATTTTTTTAATTTGTGCTACTTTTTTTAAAAAGAAAAAGAAAATGTAGGTTGCTTTATAATAAGTGTCACAATGAGGCAATGCTGTGATTATTAGTATCTTCAAGGGATACAAAGTTGGAAATATGGAGATGAGCTGAAACGAACCAGCGTTACATTACATTAAGAGCGAGTTTTATGCTACGAGTTTTATGCTACGAGATCCTCACTGAGACTGAACTGGCTGGGGTAGCCTCAGAACCTTTTTCCTTGGTCGTTAAATCACAAGCCAAATAAAAAATTTTTAAAAAGTTTAAAGTTTTTTAAAGTTATGGACTCCAAGGGAGTGATGTGCTGGGGCTAAAATTTGCCACCCAAGGTGGGGGAGTCGGGGTACTGGCAGCACGTACTTCACACCCCACTGAAAACAGTCCCGGGACCCAGTCTTTGGTTGTGACCTGCCAGTTCAGAAAGACGCCGATGTGTGTCTGGTGTGAAGCTCTCCTAAGCAGCTTTGCACATGCGGTACGCAGACAGATGAAGTGACACGCTCCGGTTTCCTAAAAGGGCCAGCAGATTCTGGGGATTCCTAAGAGTCCTAACCCAGACTTATTTTTCTTCCAGCAACGCTTCTCCTGTTAAAGTATTTACCGTAACGTCCTGAACCGCTGTTGCAAACCTGCCGTAAGATGGCTCCCACACCCCCCGCCCCCCACAGCTACCACCCCCCGAAAGCGGAGGCTGAAACACGGGTCCCGTGGGCAAGTCCGCTAGGGGGAAAGTGCAGCGGGGCCCCCACTGTTTTTGATACCATCTAATGGCTTTAAAAACCGTCAGCGAGGGAGCATGCGTGCAGCATAACGTAATGCACTAAAAACCAAACAATCCCCAACCCACTTCCACATGCTGTGAAGGAATCCACTTCATTCCCGGAAAAATCCTGTAGCCATCTAAGGTCATCGGCAGGGTTCTGCCGGCGCTCTTCCACTCTGAACATCACCTCCGAATGTAAACAGCACGGATTGTCACACGTCCTTAAGTGGCATCCGGTTTATCCGCTGAGGCCGTTTTTATCCATTCGATTCTGGCCCAGACCATGACAAATACTGGCCATGGAAAAATGTTAATAGTCCCACCATCGTTCTTTGTTCATATTTCAAATATTCTTTCTTCATATTCCACATGGTCTTTGTTCATATTTCAGATATTCTTTCTTTGTATCCGACATGATCTTTGTTAAAATCCCACATATTCTTTGTTCATATCCCACATCATCTTTATTCACATCCTGTGTATTCTTTGTTCATATTCCACATGGTCTTTGTTCATATCCCACATATTCTTTGTTTATATACCTGTCCCCTCGTCTACTTTTCTGTTCCCCACCTAACCTAGATTAGCTGACACCCTTAGGATTTAATCAAAGACCAAGATAATCAAAATACTTTAGGGGAATGGTGTGTGGCTCCGTGTGTTTAGCTGCTGTATCTACTAACAGAAGGTTGCAGGTTAAAATTCCATGGTTGATAGAGTGATTTCAAGACTGGGCCTTTCAGCAGGGCCCCCCAACTCACCCTTGATTCAGAGATTGTCTGACCCTGTTCCGGATAAAACCATCTGCTGAAGTAAATGTACTTAGGTCTTGTCCTTGATTTCAAGACTGTGAATTCCCTGGATGGGTAATGAGCAATGTGTTTATTTGTTGCATGTATTTCTTATATCCCTCGAGGTTGGAGGTTGGTTCCAAATGTAATCATGAACCAAGCCAAGATAATGCAAACACACCATGCTCTGAGAAAAACCAATATTGGCAATTTATATGACAAGAGAATGATCAGTTAAGCAGGATTATATCAGTACATCAATATAGACAGTAATAAGGGAGTTAACATGAGGTTTTTATGGATTGAGTTCAAGAGAAATGTAGTCCTGCAAGTTCCAGAATCCATTTACTAAAATGACCCTGATTTGTTTCGTAAAAGCCAAGTGAAGGGAGTTATTGTCCAAGTATGACTTCAACAGAACCATCAGGAGCTAGAACATTGCAAAATTCAGTAAACTCTAAGACCAAAATCATTGTTTTCCTGCAGTCAGAAGGGTTTGCCAATAAACCCATTCAGTCCAATGTTCTCTGACACCTTTCTACAGCTGAGAGGTCAGAAGACAACATTTGTAAATGGGAAGGATGGTGAGAAAGAAGGATCTGTCAGCAAACTCGCACTCGCGTACAAACACACACCATCCCCTGTTTTCTCCGCGACGTAAACATGCCCCAGGATCATGTGGTTGTCAAGCCTGCGTCTTGTGCTGTGCTGTTCCTGCGGAGCCTGACGAGTGAAGGCTGATGATGACAAGTCACCTCAATGTGTACATGCAGGGCACAAGACTCGGCAAACTTTGGGCAAGAGGATAGCGCAATCTGTAAACACAGACGACAGCTCGGCATTATAACCCACCCAGCACCTCCAGCCTTGACTCAGACACCATCACCACCCTTCTAACACATTCATTGGCAACATCTGGATTACTTCCATTTGCATGCGGCTCCCCGTGTCTCGAAAGAAAGACAAATCGCCGGTCTGTCAACAGGTGAATCAGCTCCTCCCACAGGTGATTGAAGGAGGTGTAGCAGTGAGCCTGGATTTGGGCCCAGGGAGATATTGGTAGATAGATGAGCCAAGATCTGCATTAGGAAAACGCTCACATTTTTATTTAGCAAAACATCGCGTTACCCGCATTTCACACATTTAAATAAGCCAGGGAGACGTGTGCAGGCAAAACCTGTTGATGGCAGAACACAAAATAAACTGATCAAAGGAATGAACTGATACAAGGGATTTGCACTTTGTCAAAAGTGAAGACAGATCCTGTCAACTATTAGTTCATGTCTGTGACCATTGGGTTAATAATGTCCAGATTTAGGGAGAAGTTGAACAGGAGTGCACGTTTTCCAATGAGCCTGCCTCTGCGAGCTAAACTTGGTAATTGTCCTTTTAAAAATCTGTTTCTGATTTACAACATCTGAAAATTAGCCCCCCTTTTTTCCGGAAATACAGGCACCCCTGCTTGCTTAGAAACGCCCCACCTTCACACCCTTTCTATGTATTTAAAAAATAGAGAAAACAACTTCCATTTAAATGACAAACACTCTCCTTGTAATATGGGAAAACAGCACAGAAGGCAGGGTAGAGACAGTTAAAACTTCTCAGGCTATTTGTTTACCAAGTCCACTGCAATTTTATTGCACAGTTTAGGCCCCCGATATTACAGGAAGAATGCAAACAAAGGTTCTCTATGGCCGTTTTGTATATATAAGAATTTCTGTACTAGGATGCTGTCCGTGTGAGTTTTTGTCAAGCTAGTAAAAAGAGAGAGGGGGGATTTTAAGTGGTACTTAATGAAACAGGTCTGACAGGCCATTTGGCAGCATTCCAGTGGAATAAGCATAAGTGAAAACAGGAAAGAGAAAGCAGAGAGTTTAGACAATCATAATCCCTTTAAAGGTATATCTGCACTGTCGCAAGACGACTCGAACGAACGCAGCCTCTAGCTCGGATCCCGTAAACCCCTTTCGCACGTGAGTGAGAGGAAATGCGATAGCTAAAACAGATTATGGGGGTTTTCTTGGACGTTTATCAGTCACCGTAATAAAACCAGCTCAGGACTCAGCGAAGCGCAGGATACCTCGGCGTGATTTTCTTAAATCAGCGATGTCCGAACTAATATGTTCCTCTTATTTTGCGATTGTGAGTCGCAGATGTTAAAGTTAACTCCTGTTTTATTAAGTGCTAAACTCCCACTCAAGCTGTGCTTGCTTTCACTGACTTTAATGTGGCTGACTTCGTCCAAATACTTTTAAAATTATTATTATTTAGCTGGATGGACACACGCAAATCAAGGGTGTGTGTGTGTTTATAACTTAGCATGAGATATAAAATTATAGAACGATCACTTTTGTCTGTGATTCCATATTGAATAGCAGTATTTCATTAAACCCCACGAGGACCTAAAGCTGTATCTTGCTCTCCATGAGGGACATGGATACACATGAAGGCTTGTTTTAGGGTCAGAGAGCAGGATTCTCCCCTAGAGCTGCTGGGAATAAGGGCCATGCGCAAGAACTTAACAATGAGAGAATTACCGTTATGGCCATGGGATTCAAACCAATGACCTTCTGGACAGAGACACAGATGCCAAACCTGCTGAGATACATACTGTCCCACTGAGGGGTAGATGGGAAATAAAAAGGAACAGTTGTCTCTGAGAAATACTAAATGCTTCAGAAATCAAACATAAAAATAACCAGATGGTTTTGCATTGAACTGGCAGCCAGCCATCCCATCCAGGGGAGAGCTCTTGAATAACAGGGTAGCGGTTAATGGGGGGGGACTTGGAGTTGACTTACTAGCTGAGTCATTGAAAAAATACCAGTTCCGTTCACAAAAACGCCATTTCATTCTTCTACACACTTCATCGTAAAAATATGCTGCATTGACAGCAACAATGGGGATTCCGTATTATTATCAGTATAGACACGTGCTGTAACATGAATTGGTTTCTCCCTCTGCTGGAAAAAGGCAACACTGCACCACCGCCATCTTGTATGTACTCAGTAGGGGGCGCTAGAGTTGCGCAAAAATTAGTTTCTTTTTTTTTTTTTTGCAATGAACTGGGTAGCAGTCATGTTACCGATTAATGCAGATTGTACTCTGAAGTTTCTCTTAAATATGCACAATATGTTTCATAAATGTTACTCCAATCTCTTAAATGTGAAATCTACCAGCGTATTTGGCTCCTCAATGTGACTGTATAGGTGACTAGTTGAGTGTGTTTGAATCGGTCACTCTGATCAGATAAGCTTCATATAAGTTAAGAAATTTGAATGCATTGCAAACAGTGACCTGTAGTTTCCTTTTGGAAATCTTTTGAAAGGGAACCGGTGAAGGTTAGGTGTTCTGAGATATAAAAGTTCATAAGGGAGTCCAGTTTGTGTATCAACTGTTATATTTGATTAAAACACTTAGAGTCATTACAAGAACATTAAAGCGTATTGCCCCTAAGTATCACAGTTTATATTTCAAGAGATTAATATTCAGTTACAACACTTGAGGTGGCACCATGATGTAATATAAGTTTTATTATAATGTAGATTATTAGGCTGAATTGTAAGTCTCACTTACCGTGATTACATTCAAAATGGGCCAAATCCACCCTTAGGCACAGAAAAATAAAGCAATACTGGAAATGTGCAGAGTTATGATCAACACATAAACTTCATAACAGCTCTGCTGGATTTCTGCATAAAATAAACATCCATTATTACTCTGCCCTATTTACCTCAGTTTTATAGAGTGGAAAAAATCTGGTGTAAAAAAAAAAAAAATCTGTAAAACGGCAATGTTGGTTGACCGCCACCTCAGAGTTTGTGCCATTTGTTCTCTGTGGAGTATTACAGGCTTTGTAATGGTGGTCATACCTCCCTAGACTCCCGTCCTGAGGGCAAAGGGGGCAAAAAATGTTATTCCCAGTTTCTTGTTACATGTCTCTGTTTCCAAAAAGCACGCCTGTTTAAGTAGAACTTCTCCATTTACCTCCTTTAAACATTTTTATTATTCACATATCAAGGAATGCCTTCAGAATACTCTGGAACTTGTATACTCTGGAACTAGTAACCTCTTCCTTTCTGGTATGTAGCTCTCTATGGTTTTTAAATTACTTTTAAACAATATGCACTATAAAAAGCAGCTATTGTTTATTTTTTCAGTATATATAACTAAATCCTTTATTTAAATATACATAATACTGCTATTTGTACGATACAAATTTAATTTAAAGATGCAATCATTACACAACTACTGACTTGTTAGTGATGTCCGATCTGGTTTTATGTATCTTCCAAATTGGAAAAACTAAAAAGTATGAAGAGCGAATTAATGGCAGGCAGGGAAAATTGGAGTGAGGAAGGAAAAAATGATAGAGGGAGCAAGACTGAAAGGTACAATAAATCCTGGATAATTACTCACCATGGGCGACATGGAGTGATTGATGACCACACAAGAAAAGAGAGGTAGTGAAAGAGACAAAAAAGAGGATGAAAGGGTTAATTCAGGGCTCAGAAAGAGAAAGAGAGGAAGGCGGCATTATTTTCTCTGCCAAGTGCTCCTCTCTCTTCATTCACTTCTTCTTTTCCTTTAAAGGACAACAATGAATTAGTCTGAAGCTGTTAATAAGTGGCTCCAAGTAGGAAAACGTTAAAATCACAACTGTCAACTAGCGGACCTGCTCATCCTGAGACAGGACCGGCTCCCGTTGTCGTTTTCAAGGGGGACAGAGACTTTACTATGTAGAGAAGTGAGTAGCACGGAATTTCAGTAGTTCCAAACAGCCCATAAAAAAAATATATATCAATATCATAAACAATATAATTTTTTTTCATAAATGGAGATGTTCCTTTTTTTCTGAGATTTTTTTTTAACCTTGTGGTATTTACAGGGTAAGGAATGACTACGCCTGAGAAATCCTGAAAGACACTGACTAATGAGATCGTTATATAAAATAAAAACAAACTTTAGAGTACATGTGATAACAAATTGCACCTCTCTTCCTTCCCGAAAATCTGCTTAGATATGTGCTCTTCACAGGTCTGCATTTCCTCTATATAGACCTCTATTTTATGACATCTTCTAATTGAGAACACGTAAGGTAGGCATATTGCTATAAACCGGAGCACATAAGAACTAGAAGAAACAGCAGGGGAGATCAGACTGTGGCACAATAAACAAAAAAACAGTTTAATACGCAGCAGTACAGTAGGCCTAGCGTCTGCCATGTTACACAAGTATCTATACATAATGGGGCACGAGGACGACAGATCCGTTTAGAAGCTAACTTAAAAATACACCTGCAAGGGAACAGATTCCAAATCTTTCGCATTTAAAACTGACAAAAATTATACATACACTAGTTATGGCATCTCATCTATAAACGTATTGTCACATTAACTCAGTGTGATGCACTAACATGGGACGATGTAAGTGCATGACACTTTGACTGACAAGGCTGCGTGCATCTATATAGTACGCGACGCTGCGAACTTCTGCACCCGAACGTGTTGTAAGTGCAAACTACAAACTTCGTAATGTTTGCTTTAATTTCAAAAACCACACAGAAATTCACGGTGTGGATTGGACCTCTGGTCAGAGGTGAGTAATCCTCATTTAAATTAAATTTAAGTTATACTAACCTGTCAATCAGTCAGTTCTGATCTTCTTTATCACCCAAGTTCTTAAGTCGGTCAGCACTAAAATATACGCTAAAACAATTTCTTCCTCAGCCAAACATGTGCGGACAATTTTATTACAATCAAACAGGCGATGGGAAAAGTGGCCCGTTTTTAGATTGATTTCATATGGAATGTTCTAGTACTCTCCGTCAGCCAGGACTCATACCCAGCACTCCTTCGGCCTGATTTACATTCTCTGGCACTCAAATAAGCAGATAACACAACTTCCTGAACAGATATAATTAAAATTATTTATTTAAATAAACAAGTAACCTCTCATTTGCTTTCTTTGGTTTTTATTTTATTTGTATTGGTATATATAGTCTATGGGTCCACAATTTAGTGCAAATGAAGAAAATATGCACACTCTAAAATTCAGGGCCAGGTTGTTCAAAAAGATTAACATGGATCAGAACGATCCTGGTTTGGAAATGCCATATTTTGCTATCTAGGATCAGGTGATCCCTTTTAATCTTGTGCCGATTTTCCAAAGCAACACTGGACTGGGTCACCCTGATTCAGATACAAGCTTTTCAAGATTACCAAATCCGGATTACCTAAACTCTTAATGGGACTACATATCACAATGTAGGGTACTAGCTATGTAATGAACAACAGGTAGAATAAGCCAGTATGTGGGGTCACTTTAAGTGTTTTTATTTGAAGAAACAGAAAACAGCACAATCAAATAATACAAGCATTCCCTTCTATTTTCAATTTCTTTGAAATGGTCAGATCCCTCATCTAACCCACAACAAACAAACACAAACAAATATATTGTGAATATTTTGAACATGTGTTTTAAATCATAAAAAGACTAAATGTGCAATAGTTAATAATAATGAATATATGTAATCCTTAGAAACTACTTTTGACTGGATCATCTTTGATATTCGTGTTATTGTAAATAATATACAGTTATGAATTGCATTGAAAATTAAATGTAATATTTTAGGTGGATATTGATGGCTGTTTGGAAAGATTATTTTGTGGGGACATTTTTTAAGATTCCTGTACTGAAACGGCTTATTTTCGTTAGCCTCACGCCTACTTCATCAATGTAACGGTTAAACAAATCAAGCACAAAATACAAATAAATGTATATAAACTACATGATACAAATGTTGCATTATGAGAAATTTAAAAGTTTACAACAAAATTTTAAAACATTTTGTTACTGATCGAAACCCACCATGAATCCTTCTGCTGGGATCAGGATAATGCTGATTTTTTTTTGGAACAAAGGTATCCCAAATCTACAAATCTGCTCTTTTGAGCAACATATACTGAAGGTTTGATTCAGATTAAAACCAAGACTATATTACGAGATCGAATGCGATTTCGTAATCCTCTTAAAAAATTCTGAACAAACAAGTTTCAAGGTTTTTACCAGTCCGATAGCTAAAACCAATCAGAATAATTCTGATCAACCGGATCCATCTTTCCAAATCACTCCCGCCACTCTTGCTGTGCTCATCCGCCGGTTCCTTTTAGTGAAGCTTAAATGTTTGTTTTCTCTATCAACGAGTATTGTTTGTGCAAGTGAATGTGGCTCTGGTATGGTAAGGTTGAGGACAGCAACAAAGTAATGTCTCTAAAGTAGCCTACTCTAAAATTCAGAATACAGTAACACGATTCGGAAATTAGTTATAGAGATTTTAGGGGCAGAGCAGTAAAATCCAGAATAACATTGCGAAGGGGAAACAGTTTAAGTTATTGAGTATCTAAGAAACTTACGCGAAACAACAGGGAGATTGCATTTGTGATAGGCCTGCTGAAAAGTTCAGAGAAGCTCTCCCGAATGCTGTGAGTGCTAAAACTCCCTGGCATCCACATTGCGCTAGCCTATCGCGTTACTAATGTCAGCCGAAAATGTGAAATATTGACATTTATTGTGTCTTGCCCGTGGGTGACACCTCATCTCGCTCAGAGGAAACTAATGACTATATACCTAATTGCTAATAGGCCTACTATTTAAGTAAAACAAATGTAAAAGATGTTTCACCAGCCTATGCCTCAGGACAACTGTTATTACTAAAGAAATACGCGATCCGATCTACTGCAACTCTGTCAGTTCATGTCTTCAATGTGTGGGTCGCGAACAAAACAAACAAAACGAAACGCACGGGAAGCGGAACGGAATGGCGGCATGACGTCATCGTGCTTTTAAAGGGGCCGCCGACCTTATTCTTCACTCTTTCAAGTTTTTCGCCTGGTTCATTTTTACCATTGCTTGATCTCAGTGTCACGTCCAGTCATTATTTCTAAAATATTCAAAATTTATTTTCATTGCTTAACGTAGCTTTTAACTTATGTGTAGCCCCAGGATTTTTAAAAGCTGTTTTCACCCAGTACTGCAACCCTCCTGTGCATTTTATCAGTCTGTCTTTCTGACAGCTTGTGAGCCTGTCTGCCTTCTTCCTCTGGTATTCCTATCAGCCATAACCCGTTCTCCCAATCATCAGTGACTATCCCATGCCTCCTTCTAGACCTCACAACCTGTGTGGTCGCTTGGTGCATGCAGATGAAAAAAGAACATTAGATAGATGGATATTCCGCAAACTGCGTCCTGGTCGTTCCCTTTGTGTCTCAAGGAGACACTAAAAGAGGTGTATTTACTTTTCACGCTTACTAAAGAGGTCGGGGTTCCACCGTGAGGTAGAACAATTAGTCAGCGTTTTACAACTGAGTCAACACAACTCTGCAAATTCAAGAGCAACGCAGTCCTTCGTCATGTGCATAGAAAACTCACAGTTAGCGCCCATGCCATATCCGGGATTTAGACCGTCAAGCCAGGAGAAGACAAGTAAGCAGGCCCCTGAATTTATGATGAAAGGGATTGTTTTGACACATGCATGAAAGGAGTGCAGCATAGTTGGATGAATCCTGTGATGTTCTGTTTTTTTGTTTGTTATTTCAGCTCCTTGCCTGACAACCTGCCAACAGACCAGTCAGGCTGATCTAATTAAATGCCATTGAACATCTCTTCTGTCATCTCCTGCTCTTTCTCTCACACATACACGCACACACCATGAACACACACACGCTCCCCTTTCCCTTAGCATTCCACAGACCATGACACATATCCACATTCTGACACACATAAGCACGCGCTTGCGCTCTCTCTGTATTGTGCACAAGTACATATGCTACACAAGCACAAACACATCTCCATAGCCTCGGAACAGACTGATTTATTTTTTCGGGTGATACCAGAACCTAAAAACAAATCTTTATCTCTTCTCAAAATTTGTTAAAAAACACAAGGACATGCCAAAAAACAAGATCTGCTTTTCTATGGAATTCAAGTCAACAGCTTCTGACATGAAAATGCATGGGTGTAGCTTTCTTGTGGTTATATAGAAAGGAACGAATGGATTGATTAGCACATAAATCATATTATCGTACCCGGCACCTCTAGGCCTGTCCCCCTTTCTAACAATTTTTGCAAAGGAGCCCTACCCAGTAGCCTAGAGAAGTATCTGGGTAGGTGGGGAACATTTCATGGCCTGGCAGTGGCCTCAAGCGTGAGGGAAGGGTGGGGCAGATTAGGTAGGCTGATTTAACGAGGGGGTGGGGCTACATTAGTTCAAAGGCAGCGTGGGACTTCAGTGTAGCCAGTGCTGGGGAAGGAAAGTCCTTAAAGGGATAACAATGGGGAAAAAAGAAGAAAAGACTCTCCGGAGAAAGAAGGAGGAAAATGGGAATATGCATCTTTTCCTAAACTTTCTGCACTGCAAAGGACAGAGTGAGGGAGGCAAGTGGGGAGGAGGAATGCAGTAAATCCCAAGGCAACTCTGCAAGTCTCTGGAGGACGGAATGAGGAATTTTTATGTGCTGCAGGTGAACAGGACAGAGAGATGAAGGCGGAGGGGGGAGAGAGAGTGTAGGGGAAGCAGAGGGGGGACATGTATGTGGGCCTGAAAGAGAATAGGGCAAATTCTTCTCAGGATTTTACAGAAGTAGCTCTGTGAAATCACTGATAGCGATACATACTGTCTTATGCAGGTACAGACAGGTGAATGAATGGAGGAAGAGGATTCAGCTGGTCAGGTGGAAAATACACTTTGAAGGGCAAGACTGTGATATAATCACAAAGAACGAGAGATAGGAACACAGAAAATAGAGATCAAACTGCGCATATAATGAACTGAGAAAAGTGGATACAGTGTAAACGTGGCAAAAGAAAAAGTTTATTGCTGCTAGTTATTGTTTCTAATCAGCCCTATGAGTGACTTACACTAATATTTGACATTAGGGATGCAAGTGCACAACACAGTCCTGCCTTAGACCAGCACTTGTCAGAAATACCTCATGCTCCTTTCATAGGTCAGGAGATTCTTTAGATATTATACTGTGATTTAAATTAAACAATATTTGTAAAACTGACGTACATGAAGCACATGTTTGGAAGTCGTTATCAGGATGTGAAACGTACAAACACCTACGCACCGTGATTCACAGACACACAGACGCACGCACACACACACACACACGCGCGCATGTTGGCCAGTGCACTGAATGCACGTTGCACGCACCCGGGCGATAAACCACAAAGCTGCCCTTGTGGTTGGCTCGCGCTTCGAATAATGCGCGTGCGGCTCCTGAATCATGGCCGACTCAGAGGTCAGTGCAAATCCGGCGACCTCGCGGGAAGATCTGGCTGCTCGGAGTTGCCGTGCCCTCCCTTTCCCTGGCGGGGGCATCCCTTCTCCTCCCCGGTCCCATGACGACGGTGAGTCAGAAGGGCAAGCCCAACATGCCAGCACCACTCTGAATTAACCCTCTAATCTCCTTTCCCCGTGGTGAATCAGTGAGTCAGCATGACTGTGTGTCAGCACGTCAGGATGATGCCACAATCACTTCTTTCTCTTCATCCCTTCTCTAAGTGTTTCCTCTTGTCTTTTCTTTTGTCATCCTTCAAACTCCGCGCAGGACTGACCGGAAGTGGCCAGGAAAAAGCAACGCTCTTACAGCCCTCCTTTCACGCCTACTGATTTTTTTTTTCTCCCGCCCGATGTTGTCAGCTTGGCTGCTGCTGCCGTTAGTCTGGGAGAAGATACTAGAACTGGCACCATGCGTGAGAGGACGGGGGGGACCAGGGTGTGACAGGAAAAGAGGGAGCGCAGGTGTGTAGCTCGGAGGAAGGGAGAGAGGGATTCTCATTGATCCCTTAATTTCGCTGCACCAAACTCAGCCCGAGGGGCACGGAGCGCAGGGAGGGAGACGCTGCAGCTTGGGTGAGTGTTTGTACCGGCGTGCCCAGCTCAGACGTGTCTCTTCAGACGTCTCTCGCCGTGCTCTTTTGCCCCGAAATCCTCTCCTGCAGCTCCCATGTTCCGTGAGGCATGAGAGAAGTGGGCAAAGCCAGCTTCTGGTGTGTCATGGAGGAGGACGAGGAGGAGGTGTGACGGAGCGGAAGGTAAATTAAGGAGGGGGAGGCAAGAAGAAAGGCAGAGGAACACAAAGAACCTGCTTTCACTTGGTCGTGGCTTTTCTCCTTAACCCAATTTCATGTGTCCCATCAGCTATATAAACAAAACCACTGTATAGTATCAGCCTCATCCATGAACCGCACTGATTTTTACTTGTTGACTCTATCATATCCGGTACTAATCCTTATTCTGCCATTACTCAGTTCTCCAGTACCAAGCAATCACATACTAGTTATTTAATCTGTTACTCTGGTTACCATTAATTACATGTTTATACCACATTAGTATTCCATCTCATTGAAGTGTTCATAAAGAAATAATCAAAATGATACAGAGTATCATACGTCTCTATTAAAATTCCTGTATAATTACCTCTGTATATTACCACAGTCTGCTTTCCACATCAGCAAATAAATAGTTGCATTCAATAAATATTACCACAGCGTTCAGAGTCATAGTGATAAATAAACACACAGGTACACATATACCAAAATATACTTTAGGTAAACCATCAAAACTCATATGGGTGCCTCTGTATATTATTCAGTTCATGATATATACCTGTTTTTAACTTAATGTCTAAAAAAACCATTGGCCAATTACCGTTAATACAACAACATGGATTAAACACTATGCAGTATTTCTGTAATGTGCGTCCTATAATCTGAGGTGTGACTGGGGAAGTAGTTAACATAACCATGTGTGTATTAACTGCCCCCACCTGTCAGTTGTTCTCTGACCACGTTAACATCAGGAGAGCCAGAGGACTCAATCGCTGGAGCTGCCAGTACCGTGTCGTGCAAGCGGGCATACGGTTTAAATCCACCGTTTAAAAATAGCTGAGAATAAAAGTATAATAGTTTGCGTCATGAAGGGGGGCAGGGATGGTCGAACAAACATGAGGACACGTTAAGGATGGCTACAGAGGTGGGGGCTGAACAGAGCGGAAAAGAGGGGGATGGAATGTATGATGGGGGGAAATGTGCTGTGTCAGGGTTCCAATGTACCGGGGTAACCTCTCCCCTACTTTCAAACACCCCACCCCCCGCCGCCGTTTTCCAATGCTCAGGCGCTGAGTCAGTGTCTGGGTTTTCTGTTAGATCACTCTTTTCTTTCAATCGGTCATCTTCCCCCTCCCGTTCTCCCTTGGACACAGCATCAGTGATTCCCAACCGTGTTACTTTTGACCCCGTCGCCAGTCACTCGGTGAGAGTGTGTCACTTTGCGGTAAAGTATCTTAGTGCACAATTAATACTCTGTACAGCTCAGAGAGTCACTCTGACTGTTGCCACGACTTCCTACTGGCTAGTGCTACCATGTGGTCCCTGCGTCCATCTCAGACCCTCAGCCTCTTCTTTAGATGGTTGAAATCCTTGGCTGATCTCCACAGCCAGCTCTGAAGTTCACGCAGGACCCAGAAGCTCTCCACCTTCCTGGAGAAGTCGTTGAGCATGGGAGCGGTGAGCAGAGGGGGTGCGGACAGTGACGCCAGGACGGGCAGGGGGCTCCCATGGGCCAGGTCAGCCAGTAGGGTCTGCCCTTCCTGGGCCCCGAGCTGGTACAGCAAGGAGAAGGGAGAGAGTGGGGGGTGGAGAGTGGAGGTGTAGAGGGAGGACAGCACAGACCGGGAAGAACGATGGCGGGGAGCTGGAGAGGAGGAGAAGTATTCCGGCCTCTGGATATCGCCCACTAAAGGTTTACTCATGTATTGCAAGGGAAAGTCAATCAGATGGTTGTTACTGTTTTTGCTGAAGCCCTCAGGGACCTCTCTGAGTGCCTGACCCGCCCTAGCATGCTGGACAGGTGGCACCTCCAGTCTTGGTGACATCATTCGAGTCCTCGTCCTGATTCGCCCGCCAGGCTCCGTGTGAAGCGGGGGCCGGGGGAGATACTCCTGCGGCCACTTGTCTCCTGATGCACTCTTGCCGTGCGCAAACCTTAATCCCTCCAACTCCTCTCCTTCTGGCACACTGAGCAGCCTCCTCCTCCCGCCCCATCCATCTGCCACCTCCTCCTCCTCCATCAGCTCCTCAGACCTCTCCTCGCTGCCGTACGCCTCCGCTTTCGCTCCTGTCATTCTCTCAACCTTGTCTTCCTCTGAATCTTCAGGTCCTCCATCATTGTTTCGGTCACCGTTAAGACTGTCCATTTCCAAGTGAGGTTCTGGGATGAAGTCCTCCATTCCTCTTCCTCTCTGTCCCTCCCATCCTTCCTGGGGGCTTGTGTCAGTGCCGCTTGAAACCGACTGTAAGTATCGGGGGCCCGCCGGCAGAGGGTCAGGGATAGAAATGCTCTCAACCTGCGAATTAAAGTAGCCAGGGGTCAAAGGGTCAGGATTTGTGTCACTGGCGCCCCCTGTCTGTGAGCTGTAATAATGCGGTGGCAGTGGGTAGCCCAGTGTAGCCATGAGACCAGAGATAGAGCCCAGCAGGCCATCGAGTCCAACAGAGAAATGTAGCAAGGAGCTCTGGAGATAAGGGCAGAGGGTGGCGCGAGCGAGCTCCTTCACCGCCCCCAGGAGCACGCTGTAGGCCTTGTGGTTCTGGGCCAGGCGGGCCCGGTTCTCCAAGCCCCGCCACAGGTCCAGGCGAGTGGCGGCGCTCGGCAGGGAGAGCGCTGTGGTGTTCGGCCGGGGAGGGGAGAAGTCCGGATCACTGAAAGGGGGTCCGAGGTAGGACAGCTGGCAGGAAGAGGAGGTGGTCGGTTAGCATTTAGCGCTAGCAGTGCACGCAGTGAGCAAACAAGCATTCACTTACATAAGTGTCCTTTATTTCCCGTAGCTGGTGCTCCAGGTATTTCGTCAGTTCATACGTCCTTTCAATCGACGAGCGCTCGCTGGCTAAGCTGAGCACAGGGTCGGGTACTTGGACAGAGACCACCACTGCGGCCAGTAAAACAGCCAGCTGGAAATGATGGACTGGAGAGGAAAAAGGATTAGAAGAAAGCCATGAGATTACCGTAGACCGAAAAAGATGATAAACAACAGGCATGCAATGGAAATGATTCTTTGTTTTACTTTACTCCTGATGTTGTATTTTTCTGTTCCCCAGAACACATAAGCCTGTATTTCAATTAGCACACAAACCTATGGAGCCGTAGACTGTAGAGTGCTGATTCAAGTTTACTTTACTAGTAAAACCTGATGAGAATCTAATTAGATCATTTATAGACAGTAGATGTGAAAAGCTGAGATTTGTACTTTTATGTCGGAGTATATTAGTGTGTCGTGCCTTTGCAAATCAGTAACTTCTCAAACATGCTAATAGATTTTGATTTTCTTTTTTAAACCTTAAATAAAACACTTTGGATATTCTCTTTAATTATTGTTTAGAGCACTCAGCTGATATGTGTAAATAAGAATCATCCTTATACTGCATTATAACAAACAATAAAAATTCTAGTCATATCTATTTGTATATATTTTAAAAACATTCATGTGTGTATTTTGTCTCTATGGTGATGTTCTGATGTGTTTATATTCTGACTAATCTAATGTAACTTAGCACTCTGCCAATAAAGCATTTTTCATTTCAATTCTAATTATAGAGTCACAGGATATTGGAACCGCTTTCTGAACTAAAAAAGCTCCTTTCTGTGAGTTTAATTCGAGTAGAAATAGAACAATCAAAATGTATTATCAATTTTGTTCCATGATTTTTATGGATTTTCATCCATGACTTGCCTAAATATTCACAAGCTGAGTAATAACAATACTAATTATTCTTAGCGGTGTCTCACGAAAACACAAAAACTGCATGATTGAATTTGCTATGAAGAACTAAGGAATGCGTGGTTAGTATTTATTTACATGCAGTGTTTCAGTGCAATTTTCATACCCAACGTGTATCTGAAATGACGGCTGGGAGCGGTTCGGTGTGCTAACATACGAGCATGTGCATGTGTGGCCTCGGCGACACACGCTAGCAGACATATGTTCCTTTATCAACGGCGCTCAGTCTCCCCCCACCCCGCTATTCCCCTCGCAAATCACCCTCTCCCTCCGTCCGCATTGTGTGTGTTCCGTCACGGATGCTGGGCAGATAATGTCGGGACGCGGTAGAGAGCCCCCTTTTTCGCAGGGACCTCGCTGAGAAAATGGCGTCCAAATGATCCCTTCAATGGGAAACAGCCCAACTTTTCTCTACTTGCCGCCCCCGAGAGGGCCACAAAGAACCCTCATCTTCAAATTGTCTGATGCAGAGAGCCAGTGTGCTTAACCCTCTCCCACAAATTCTCCTTTCCCCGTATCTCCCTCAAACTCTTGGGATGCAACGTTAATATCCGAAAGCATCTTGCAGATCCCAGGATTGCGACAGTATCTAAGAGTCCAATCGCTATTTGTTAAACTTCTTGTACTATAATTACTTCTAACATATTATTTTAATTTCTCTATTTGCGCACTTTACAAAGATTACGTTATGTTAATTTATGCCAGAGTATTTACCAAAGTAAACAGCTACGACTGCCTTCCTAAATTATGCCCACAGTCTTGAACCTTCTGGCCGCAAATACTGTTCTTGTTATAAACAATATTGTGAAAAAATATCTGTTTTTTTAAACCATTTCGTCTTCCATCACGTCTTCCTTTTGTGATGGAGAGATGTGATTGTGACGGATAATTACTCGTCTATTGTGAGTCGTAGTGTGTTCTTTCAACACGTGTGGCCATCCCATTCCGCACGCACGTCTATCTCTCTCACTCTCCTTCTCTTCCTCCCTTGTCGTGCGTACCTGAATCCAACCCGAAGAGCCAAAGAGCCACTATGGCAGCAAAAGGGCACGCAGAGTCACGGAGGACACATTTCAGCATTTGAATCGTCTTTAAAATCTAGCCGCGTCCTTCCTAAGCCGATCACTGAGGAACACGCACAGCTCTTCATCTGATACAATCTTCCATTTAAGTGTTCTGCAGGTTCTTCCCATTTCTCTTTTTTTCCTTCTAAAATGACATCGCTTTTGTGCCCTGGGCCAAAATAACATCAGCTTATTAACCCTGATTAGCATTTTTCTCTCTCACTCATTCCCTTTGAGAAGAAATATGGAGCCTGTTTAAAGGTCACAAACAACACCAAACAATCTGAAGAGCTGACTGAGAACACTTCATGTCATCTACATGTGCTGCATGGCCTTCCTCACCCTTCCTGGTGTGTAACAAACAGCCTTCTGTTTTGGATCCTTATACATGGGTGTCATGTATTTAACAAACAAAACCAATGACTGTTTGGATCGCGTTCTACTTTTTCATTAAAGCCTCCCAAACTCGCACATCAAAGCTGCTGAATTTCACCGCCCCTTTTAAAAGAATTAAAATCCATAAGGCCCCACTAGCACTCAATACATTTTCACTAAATTAAAAGTTTAGGTAGACGTCTAGGTCATTAGACGTTACGCAAAAACATAGCCGGCGTCAGCACAGTCACACAAAGAGCACTGATGTGCATGCTAACTGTACATTAAGAGGTACAAAACCGCACACTGTGAATATACCCACTAGTAGCTATGTTTCGGAAATTCTGGTTAATACACTGTATTACAAATATGGGCACAATATTGACAGAGCAAATCATTTCCTATGGTCTCACAGAAAGGATTAGTATGGCACAGACAGCGAACACAGTTACTGACTGGACACTATAGTGTGTTAACTATGCACTGGGAGAGTAGAAGGGGGAGTGGAGGTCGGGGTCGTTGTTGTGTGTCTGTATACAGTTAGAGTAGAGATTTATGTGCAGTCTGTACTCAATCAAATTCGCATTCCTTCACTAACTCAACACACACACACACTCACACACATTGACACACAAATTCACGCAGGCATACACCCGCTCACGTACTGGCTTTCACGTACGCGTACACGGACTTACGGGCGTGAGACCGATGGGATCACATGCACACATGCACACGGGAGAACAAGCACGTGTGGCCGTAATGTGCACGTGAATGTGCTCCAACACGTGAGCACACGTGTGCAAGTGTGCATGCACGCACAAAATCACACGTACACACCAAGAAGAACGCGAGGCGTTTAACTTGTTTTGTTTTCTCGAGCAGGTCTCACCCCAACTTACAGTTCAAATTCTGATTCAAATGGATCGGCTTGGCATAATTAGGACAGTGTGTTTACAGAGAACATCAATGGCCAAAAAAAAACATAGAGGCTTAAAAACAACAATAAAACTCATATTTACAACAAAACCTCCCCTCCGAACTGCCCCCCTCCCCCTCTTGTCCACTCTTCGGTTTCCTCTATGCCTCTCCATCTTTCTAGCTTGACTCCCTCACTTCCGTTGAACCTTCGCCGTCTTTGGCCGTCTCGTGATCTTCGCGAGAAAGCTATCCGAACCCCCAAAACTCATGTCCTGTTTTCACCTACCCCTTCATCTCTTCCACCTTCATCACGCGCCTCCCCAAACCTATTATTCTCTCTTCCTCTTGTTCTCCTGCATTCTCCTTTTCCTCTCTCACTAATGACCCTTCTTCTCTCCCTTTTCTTAATCATCTCCCCTTCTCCCGTTCCCTCTCCTCTTCCCGGTCTGGATCTCAGTCTCTCCTTTCTTTGCTGCCAGCTTCAGATCTTTGGTGTCTAATTTACATCACTAAACCACCCCCCACCCCCCCAAAAAAAGCAAAAATTAAATATGTTTAAAAAAACATACAAGAGCTCACTTAATTTCGTTCAGTCTGTCCTTCTTTTTGAACATGAAGGAGGGAAGGGGTGGAAAAGAGAAAGGGAGAGACAGTGGAGGAGGGGGGGCTGGCAGAGCATGGGGCCATGTTAATTTGGGAAAAATGTAAACAGCATGTGTAACTGCTCAAACCGTGACCAACTCATTTTATATCATTCCCCTAGTCTCTCTCCCTCTGGGTGCTGTGTCCTGTCAATAGGGAATCTGTACTACGTTAACCCTCTCTCTCTCTCTCTCTATTCCCTCTCTTATGATATAGCCAAAGGAATCTATACAGCAATATTTTATATCTCCCACTTGTGCGCTGTTGATGCACGCTGCTGTAATCTCTGGCCAGTAGTGGTATTTATACAGCGCCCGCTCTCTCCATGCTGTGTTTAAGCCATTGGTATTCGAGCAGTGCTTCTGCGTACGTCCCAAATGCCATCACTTAAATGACTGAAACACACTAATCCGACGTAGCCAATGTGAATCGAAGAGCTTTAGGGGAAGCAGGGGAGCTTCTCGGTGGCCCGGCATGAATCTGACTCTCTAATGCCGCTGGATTCTGAGCTACTTTGGTAACAGTACCTTCCATGTTACTTCTCAACTGTGTTCTGAACCTTTGAGGTCCAAGTTCACGGACCCTGACTAAACAGGATCTTGTATTCTGTGGTGTAAATGTCAGCTAACAAGACAGTGATACAAGGATATATAGGAACACTGTGACCTATCGCCCCCTCAACACACACACACACACACACACACACACACACACATACAAACCAAACTGATTTTTAAAGTGTTCTATCATGAATATATTCTATATTTCCATCTACTACTTTAGGAAAAACAACACTAACTAGTATATTAACAAAGAGGTTTCTATTGAATCACTGAGAATAAAACCCTGATCACACAATCCTAATTCACAAACTATCAGCATCACGTCTGATGAAAATTAACTATGAATACCACCAACAATATACTCACAATGCATAGGCTACTCATGTAAGTTAAAAAAGGGAAATCTTTTTGCAAGTAGCAAGAGATAATTTATATAAAATCGATATATATATAAATAATCATTTGGTCTCTCTTACGTTTCTATAATTAAATGTTAAAATGGGTATGTATTTTATTCTGTGAAAAAAAAACAGTAAAAGATTTTCTTCTGATATAATAACAAGATATTTAAAATAAATGCATTATATTTATCACCCAATGAAATGAATGGTGTAATTATATCTAATTGAACCATTGTCTTACCTTCCCCGTGTCGCATCTCAAGCTTCGATCCGGTACTTCTTCGAACTTAAGATTTTTTCAACTTTAAGATTTTGTTTCTTGACTTCTATAATTTTTAGTACAGATCAAACTGAAACTTATAAAATTCACCCTGACCAGTTCTTACTATTAAGTTTATTCTTAAATTGTTCAGACCTTGATAGTTTCACGTTTTCTACTTTTCTAAAAAAGTTAAATGAAACTTTTTAAGGACGCAGAATTACCCGGCATATGACGTAGACGCAATCAATCATATTTTTGATTGACGGTTTACGATCTGAATGTGGCAGGCAAGTAACATCAATAATTAATTAGTATCACCAAGCTCTAGGTATCGGTTTCTGAGCTGGAAGTTGAGCAGCCGAAAGTCGCACTAGGTGCTGTTGACGGGCTGCCGTCTTGACGGGACTGACTGACTGACGGCGGTGCGGTTTATATACGGGGGCAGAAAGAGAGAAAGTGCTGTCCCCCCTCTTCCTCCCCATCCACCTCCCTCTCTCCTGTCGGTGATTCAGACAGTTCATTGCCTAAAAAAGTACAGGATTTGGACTTGTCGAGTTCTGGTATTTCGTTACTCTTTTAATCCCCTTGTACCCACCAGTCTATTTTTCTCTCTATCGAATTACGGTTTTAATTTGCCTCGTATAATCACTTACTATTATAAATACTGATATTTTATGTTTCCGTTGCTTGATCCAGAGTTCTCACTCTTTGATTATTTCCATCCTCGAGTTTCTTTATTTTTGCCGAGCTGTCTGTTAGTCTCCCTTTGATTTACACCATCAATGTAAGTTTAAAACGACTTTTCAAAGTTATGTGCGCTGAATAACTTCATGCTGCGGCGATTAATACAACGTGTGAGTGTGTGAGAGGGAGATAGAGAGAGAATGAAAGGATCAAAGATGTAGAGAGTGGGGAATTGAAAGAAAGACGCTGGCGATTTTTTATCCGTCTGCATTTGTGATCATATGCGTGAGTATTGTGTTTGGGTTGTCCGTTTGTGTGCAATCCCCGGAGTGATTTTTTGCCTATTTTGTATGTGGCACGGTCTGGTTCAACGCCTGTTAAATATTGTGGCTCAGTGATTTAATTTTTTTGTGAATTGTAGGTTTGTGATGTCGTGCACATGTATCTATCCCTTTCAGTTTTTCTAGCTCGTTGTATTAGCATTAAGCTATATTGACATTGAGCTTAGAGTGATCTCTCTCACCTCAGTCTGTCATTCACCCTTCGCCAATGTGTATAAAACACAGGTTACATTTCGACTGCTACACTTGCTTGTGGTTGCATTTTTGTTGCGCAAATTGGAAATTATATAATTGTAACACGTATGTATAATTTATATTATAATGAATAGTTTTATATTTTGCGTTTTTGTTAGTATGATCAAAATTTAATTTCTGAGTATAGAAGTCAGGAAACAACTTCACTTATATGATGTGGGGAATAGCTGTAATAGGCTATTTGAAGTCTTCTTATTTATTTTAAAGACGAAATAAAAAATACGTTTGAGAATTTGGCCAGAATTTTGTGTAATTCCTCTACTGAGACTTTGTCGCCCCCTGCAGATCACTCTTTTTTCCATTAACGCACATTATTCCACCACTCAAACTTCGCAGTTTTCCTCCTAGAATTACTGCGAATGTAATCCAAGACAATGAACTACAAGTACAGTCTACTGAGATAATCTACCATATTCAGAAACAGCTTATAACATTCAGTTTGGTGAACATAGTCCCAGAACAGCCCCTTCGGACTCCTAAGCAAAGTACTTTAACAACA
The DNA here is from genome assembly GCA_019775895.2 of Stomatorhinus ivindoensis. Lineage (NCBI taxonomy): Eukaryota > Metazoa > Chordata > Actinopteri > Osteoglossiformes > Mormyridae > Stomatorhinus > Stomatorhinus ivindoensis. The sequence goes on from JABFEB020000016.1 coordinate 1,844,926, forward strand.
CGTACTGCTTCAATCACAGACTTGCCATTTATGGTAAAATATGGTTAACTTTAGTTAACGGTTAGGCCTAAGTACTATTCATTTATATTTAAGATAGAAATACTCTTATACCATCATTGGGACTAATTGGCTGTGGATCTAATCACAAAGCATACTTCTGGTGTTACTCCAGTTTCTTCCAACGGCGAAAAACATGCGGTTTAGGTGAATTTCTATCCTTAAGTTGTCAAATTAATTGTGTGTGCTCTGAAAATGGCTAGAATCCCATTACCCTGTCCTGCCTAAGATGAGCACCAACCCCCCCCCCAACATTTGGCAAACATAAGCAGTTGCATGATGGATGATTGGATGGACGGATATTAACTATCCTTGGTACTGACAGTCCGTGATATTGATTTCAAATCATATTACTCTGGGTTACTACCATGGTCCAAAAACATTGCGATTTAGGTAAACTGGTGTCTTTACATATCCCATAGTGTATGCCTGAGTATGCACTATGGTGGACCGGCATCCCACCCTGGGTTTCCCCTGTCAAGGTTCCAGGCTATAGAAAATTGAGGAGTTTAAATATAATTTAATACTTGTACTGGTGATATAGTAACATGTAAAGCAGTTAAATACTTGGTCGTGCATTCATTATTTTATATTATATGATGGGAAAATATCGGTTTTAACAATCATTAGTTTGCTCATTTAACATCTTTGTGTAAGCCTCAGGGTAAAAAGGTGCGCGGCCTTGTCCTCGTGCTCTTGTTGCAATAATTATTGTAATACTTCAACGTTTCTATGATCAAAATGTAAACAATACCCAGTCGATGGTGATAATCAGAAATACGTCCCATATGACATAACATTTGCAGTTTCACATGGTGGAACTCGAAACAGCAAGAGCAACGCACCTGACACAACCTCATCTACTCCATCCCGGTAAGTTCCGTCAAAAAAATAGTTTGCGTGACGTGGGACCGCTGAACGGGAAGTGACGTCGGCGAAAATAATTTGTTCCGGTGTCGTTTCAGAGACGGAGCCGACGGTTCACGCGGGAAATAGTGCTATCTCCTGTACACGAGTGCTGCGAAGTATTTATAGTTTTTCCTCTTAATTTTTAGAAAGTCTTGTGATTCCATTGGTTGTTTATCGCGAATTTGCCTTTGCTGTTTTCGAATGATCCCAGGGATTTAGAATCGTTTGCGAACGCGGCTAGATTTTGTCAGACTTGCAGTACATTGAGAAGTAGCTATGAGCTAGCATCTTAAATGGCAAAATTTTAGTCGTTGATAATCTTTATACGTCTTACTTGGAATTCTGTCGATATTTGTAGTTAGAAATAATGGATAGATTTAAACAGCTGGAAATCTATACGCGTAAATAAGGCACTGGTGTGCACTATTGATTGAACAAATCAGTCTTGAATGCCAGTTGCATTGTTACGAGCTGATGTAGTTTGGAGTCCGTGAACTCTTTAAGAAGCACGTGACTGTTTAAGCAACAAGCTTTAGAGGGTAAATAACGTGTCGTTTCCGTGTACATCAGCTTGCTGTCCCTTGTCGAAGTTAAACATGACAGGGCCTGATATTGGCCAGAAGGGCAAGTTTAAAGGGATGTGACTGCATAGTTTATCAGTAGTGAAATGGTGCCGCTTCTAGTAGCAGATGCTGGCTTCCTCGGAAATGTGCTGAAATGTCATACAACGATTCAGAATTCGTAAAGATTAACCAAAAGTAGAGCGATAATCACCGGTTCCGGGTATATTCCGAATATTCTCTTAATTGGATGGCTGAATCATCCCCAGGTCTACCAAATATACCTGTGATTTGTTACTAGATCTGCTACAAAATTATAAACGTGTGTGTGTGTTTAAGCTTTTAAGGATTTTGTATCAGGGTAGCTGTTGTAACAGGTGTGAGTTTTGTCATTAGCACCAAATAAAAGCGCTTAAATCATATCAGAAATGTAACAGCCACAATATTGAGTCAGACATCATCTTTACTTAACAACTGTATTGAAATTATTTTAAATGTTGTATTGTAATGTTTAAATTTGGGGGTCTCAGAATTGCACTTACAGCTGTGGCTCATGTCTCTGTTCCATTATTTTGGTTTAAGCTCTAGGAGCTTGTGCCTCTGCAGGCCTGTCTCATTCTGTCAGTCAAGGACACGAGCCCTTCTGGGTGGTGAATTTCACTCTATTCTCTGTGCGCCCACAGGTGAGTGAGTGCTGCGGGACCAGGAGGAAGAGATGGGTGACACTTTGGAGTTTAATGAGATATATCAGGAGGTCAAGGGCTGCTGGGTGAGTCCTGATTATTACACCTTTCCCTTTGCATCATTTATTTTGAATCTTACCTGGTCGACGCCATGCCGCGTGTGGAGTCCGGCGTGCTGACCGCTCGTCCCTCTGCAGAACGATGGCCGCCTCCGTTTCAGCAAGCAGTCGGTGGTGTACAAGAGCAGCAAGACGGGCAAAGTGGACAGCATCTCTGCCCCGGAGCTGAGCCTGGCGCAGTGGCGGCGGGTTTGTCTCGGGCACGGCATCAAGCTGGCGACCAGCACGGGCCACGTGTACAAGTACGACGGCTTCCGAGACTCGGTAAGGGGGAGTGGGCGGTGGGGGAAGTTCGTGGCGGTTTGGCATTTGACGCTATTTCGCAGACGTAATCACAGAATGTTTTTGATGGAAGATGGTATAATTCCAAAGTTAAATGGGCTGTGTAAACCAGCTTGCCCTTTTTAGCAGATGTTGAAAACAGAATCATTCTGTTGGGGCGCCTGTAAAACTCCCCGTAACATGAAATCCAGTAAGCATCCGACTGTCCTTTAATGGCCAGCCTCCAATACTGCCTCCCTGGGCTTCTGGCCAGGCTCCGCCCCTGCCCCAGGCTTGGTTCCACGTCGCCATGGGGACGGTGGTGGGGAAGCTTGGGGCCCAGCGCGTCGTCGGGAGCGAGGCCTTCGTACAATTGATGATGATTAATGGAGTGATGTCTCTCTGCTAATGAAGGTCTAGGGACCTTTGGCTCCAGGCGGGAGGTGGATCTGCATGCGGGCACGAGAGCCAAGAGCAGTAATAACCAGATTGTATTTGGGGTTTAAGTGAATGGCTGCCAGGCAGATGATTGGAGGAGGTGGCCTCCAGGGGGCGATGTGGGGGCGACGCTGCGCAGTGACGCCAGAACGCATGCGTGCACCTGGGGGCTGGAGGTGGTGGGGGTTACACATGTGGAAGCCATCGCAGTCCGGTCCCGTGGTAACAAACCTCGGCTGGATAAATAAACGGCCTGATTGTAAGCGGCGGCCTTGTGGGAGCCGTTCCATGGATTACGCTCATCCCCATATCCTGAGAACGGGGAGACGGGGCTGCGAGGTCATCGGGCTGCGATTAATCAGCCGTAATGTTACACGTTTCTAATGCGATGGTCGCCCTCTGTAACCCCGAGACAGAGACTGGACAGATTGGGTGGTGATTGGTGGTAGTGCCTTTTGTAGGGGGGTAGTGTAGGGAAATGGTTTGGGGTTAGGGGAGAAACAGAGATGAAACTTGAGATTTGGCACTAAGGTAAACAGTTTCTCTCAGCATCTGAAGCCTGAACTCTCCCCTCTTCCATGTCACACTCCTGACTTCTGTCTCTTCCATTTACCCTCAGGACTTCGAGAAGATCTCAGAGTACTTCAAGGCCAACTACAAGGTGGAGCTGACGGAGAAGGACATGTGTGTTAAAGGCTGGAACTGGGGCACAGCGAAGTTTTCAGGTTACTTGTGGGCTCTCGGCACGTTTTGCTCCTTTCGGGGGTGGGGGGACGACGACGTTTGCTTGCGTGGGACCGATCGGGGAGAAGGCAGAACGGCAAAATTGCTTCCCGACGCACAAAGAACATTGTGTTTCTGTGTGGATGTTGCCTTTCCTCTGTGGTGACGACAGTACCACTGGTTTTTAACGCACATGCTCAGCGGTGACGTTACTGTCCGAATACGCCTCCAGGCGCAGAGTGGAGATGGCAGGAAGTAGAGGAACCGTTTGCTTTTCCTAATGGCTTAAAAATCCGACTATTGCCGTAAGACCCCCCCCCCCCCACCCCGAGAAGGGCGGGTTAAAATTCGCCATAATTTCTGACCTTCAGGCCCGCTCCTGTCCTTCGACGTCAACGACAGCCCGGTGTTTGAGATCCCCCTGTCCAGTGTGTCCCAGTGTGCGACGGGAAAGAATGAGGTCACACTGGAATTCCACCAAAACGACGATGCTGAAGTGTCCCTGATGGAGGTCCGCTTCTACGTCCCTCCCAGTATCGGGGACGAGGGTGTCGAGCCTGTAGAGGTAACTGTGCCTTTCTGTACTGTGACTATGTTGTGACTGTATGTGATGCCTGACCACTAGGGGGCATTGTCTGTCAGCTGCTTTTTCATGGCACCTATCCTCTGTATGCAGTTTGGTGAGGTTACTGAAAAAAGAAATAGATTTCATTATATTAATTTTAATTGAAGTTTTGTGCTGATGAATTACCTTGATATTTTTAAATGAAATGCATACCAGTACAATAATCTGTGCTCTATGACAGATCAAACTTCTCTCTTCTTGTTCCATGATAGATTCCATGCCTGACTACCCTGTATGTGATGCGGCAGAGCTATGGAAGTGCGTCTAACGTTGCCGTTTGTTCTAGGCTTTTGCCCAGAATGTGCTTTCGAAGGCGGACGTCATCCAAGCCACCGGCGACGCCATTTGCATCTTCAAAGAACTGCAGTGCCTGACACCCAGGGGAAGGTGTGGAGCAGTCGTTGCCGGCCAATCGCGCCTCCCATAGTGCCCAGTGTTGCCATCTGTTGATCTAACGTGACACGGCGTCCCATGAGACCTCCTATTGTCGCACACTGCAAAGAGCAAGAGTCTTCTCTAACGGAAGTCTTCCTGCTCTTTAGGTACGACATCCGTATCTATCCCACCTTTCTGCACCTTCACGGTAAGACTTTTGACTACAAAATCCCCTACACCACAGTCCTGCGCCTCTTTCTGCTGCCACACAAGGACCAAAGGCAGATGTTTTTCGTGGTGAGTATGTGATATCGGGTGAAACGTATGGGATCTTTCCCTTTGATGTTTTCGCTTCTGTTTGTCGGTAGCATCAGGCTAGCTGCTTGACGCCTGGTCTTCGCTCTCTCAGATCAGCCTGGACCCCCCAATCAAGCAAGGGCAGACCCGGTACCACTTCCTCATCCTGCTTTTCTCCAAGGAGGATGACATCACCCTCACGCTCAACATGAGCGAGTGAGTCTGAGCGGGAGGGGCGACACCCACCGTCCAGAGGAGGGCTTCCGGAAGTGGTCCACCGAGCGCTTCCTGCCTCCCTTCTTTCACCATGCACCCTCCCCCCCCCCCCCGAAACACTTTCTTTGTCACCCTACAGGGATGATGTGGAGAAGCGTTTCGAGGGGAAACTCAGCAAGAACATGTCAGGATCGCTATATGAGATGGTCAGCCGGGTGATGAAGGCCCTTGTGAATAGGAAGATCACTGTTCCGGGCAATTTCCAGGGGTAATGCCATAAACTGTCTCCTGGGCGATGGTTTCCTTGGCGATCCTCCTCTCTGATGCTTGTACTGATACCATCCGTTGGCCGAATTTCTTCGTTCTTTGGAAGTTTCAGCACTTTGCTGGAGAACAGCTCCCAGAAGCTCGGTGCAGTCTCTGGTGTGTAGCACTGTCTCTTCTCTGCCCACCCCTCCCCAGGCATTCTGGAGCTCAGTGCATCACCTGCTCCTACAAGGCCAGCTCGGGCCTCCTCTACCCCCTGGAGAGAGGCTTCATCTACGTTCACAAGCCGCCCGTGCACCTACGCTTCGAGGAGATCTCCTGCGTCAACTTCGCCCGAGGCACCACCACCACGCGCTCCTTCGACTTCGAGATCGAGACCAAGCAGGGCTCACAGTACACCTTCAGCAGCATCGAGAGGTCAGCCCCTCCCCATTTGGTGTCTACCGTCCTCTCCTCCTCTCCCTACTGTTGCAGATTTTTAATCGCAAGACTCAGCCTGTGTAGAGATATCTGACTGACCAAGACATGAGGTTCCTTTAGACCAGAGGTTAGCACTCTTACCTTTTAGGTCAGTTGTTCGAGCTCAAGTGTGAGGACTCTTCGGCCAATCAGTCCTCTAATTAGTAGCCTAATTAGGGATTACCCAGCATACACGGCGGCCCTTTCTGGATTAGATTACCCATCCATGCTTTAGACGGACACCTTCGTCATGCGTGAGGTGCACGTGTTTAGCTCATGAGCCGATTTCCCTCCTTGTCTTCCAGGGAAGAGTACGGTAAACTCTTTGATTTTGTCAACGCTAAGAAACTCAACATCAAAAACCGGGGATTCAAAGAGGTAATTTTTACTACAAGCAGAAAATATCAATGCATTTTAGTATGTGACTCAGGGGTTTTCACTGAATACTGACACCTATTTTTTTTTAAAATGTACCCTCCGTTCTGCCTGTTTGTGTTCCTGAAGAAGAAGGTCGGTATTACCTCCGCACCGTGTGTGTTAATTTTGTCATTTTTATTTTTCTTGGGTGTGAAATAACTGCCTGCATGTTGTGTTCCGCCTGCGCATTGGAGGAGTGCCACCCAGTGGCAGAGGTGAAAATCACGCTGAGGGGGTTCTGTCCAGCTGGGTTTTAGGGGAATCGTTGGGGGCGGCGGGGGGGGGGGGCTATAGAGAATCGAGGAATAGCGTGAGGTGCGGGAGGGCCAGAACAGGAAATGACATCACGCCCCAGTGAGGGCACACGGGCAGCCACATTTTGACGATTACATACTGTCCCTGTGCAACCATAGGAGGCAGGAGGCCACGCCGTCGGTAGTGTGCGATTTAGTGGGCAACTTTGTGGTAGTTAGATGATCGAAAATTACCCTCATTTCCATCCCGAATTCCCCGGGAAGATGCTTTGGATAAGTTTGTGATGCCATCTCAGGAAGACGGATCTTTTCCCTCGTGAGTCACCGAGTGGTGCTGAAGCCCCAGGATGTCGTTGCTGTTGCTTTAGTTTAAAGTTTCATCCTGTTTGTTTTTAACCAGTAGCAAGATGCTATGTTACTGGGATTTATTCCCTCCAAGCATAAGCCCGGAGTTTTTGTACTGCCAAATGTCACTGAAAAGTGTGTGGAATTGGGGGCGTGTCCTCGATGGCAGGGGTGTATTTACTCCGTATTTACTCCATGTTGTTTTCAGTCCTGTGGCCCGCACTACGAAGCGGGGAGACTGGCTTGTCGGATTTAAGGTACCACAGTTTAAATGGACTTCATGTTCGTTCACTTGCATTTCGCCCAGACTACCTTAAATCCGACAAGCTACCCCGATAAGCCAGTGACCGCGCTTCGTAGTGCAGGCCCCCGGTGTCCTGAGCTGATAGCCATAGTGCCGCTTTCTAGGGTCCGAGCAGGCTGCACACGACTCGCTAACACCAGACGATCTGAGTGCAGGTGTCCGCGTTGCTGATTAACAGCCGAATCATCGGTGGGCGGGCGAGGGATGGGCGGGGCTGTGATTTCTCCTGGGGTCTATCCGCTTCCTGCTGGGAGTTCTTCGCCTTCAGTGTGTGGTCTGAGTGTGACCAGTGTGCAGCCGAATGGGGGGGGGGGGGGGGGGGGGGGGGGGGGGGGGGGGGGGGGGGGGGGGGGGGGG
>JABFEB020000016.1:1870234-1892623 GCA_019775895.2 Stomatorhinus ivindoensis
TGTATATAATGTGTATATGTATATGTGTGTATATACATATATATATAATTACACACACACACACTTTTTTTGAAAATTCCATAACACCAGTACCTGGTCAGCTGTGTACCATTGTACTGGGATCATCGACTCTCTGTCCCAGTCTGTGCAGGCCGTGTTCAAGTCCCTCTCCTCCCTGGAGAAGACGGTGGAAAAGTGTCGTATTGAGCTGGACATTGAGAAGAGCCGCCTGACCTTCACCCTGCACTGCAAACATGGTGAGTGGGGGGGCCGTTATAAATGCTGCTGCTTCATGCTTTTGGCTGCTAAGGAGTTGTGGAGAGACATCTGTCCCCTCTCTGCCCCGCATAGGGCTGCTGAAGACGCACAACCTCTCGTTCCAGGACAGCGAGAGCCTGCAGGCCGTGTTCGACAAAGAGGGCTGTGCCAACATGCTCACCGCCCAACCCAAGTGCGTAGGCCTGCACACGTGCCCCGCTTTCTATCCTAACATCTCTCTCGCAGTCACCTGTGCTGAACCCCTCGTACAGCTACCATTCCCCCCATTCTTCCAGGCTACTGGTAGATACAGTGCTTCACTTCCCTCCATCTCTGGAAGAAGTGCGAGTGTCCGTGAATGACGAGAGAGTGTTGTTCAGGAATCACGTCGAGGATGAAGCAGGTTTGTGCCCTTATCAAGTCATCCTTCTTTTTACACAGAAATAAACAAGCCAAACCATGATACTTGTAGGGGTGTAATGCTACCTGTATAATCCAGCTCCCCCTGTTTTTTCCATTTCTTTTCCAGAACAGTCCAAAGCCATGATGACGGAGTTGTGCCTCAGCGCAGAAGAGTTTGACAGATTCGTTGTCAACATGCACACATGCATCACTTTCTGTCTCAAGGAGCTGAGGGTGAGAGATGGAGAGGAATTCGATGCGGACGGGCATTTCTTTAGATGCTGAAGAACACGCTCATGTGCTCCTTCGCTGACTTCTAGGGGCTGCTGGTGTTTGCAGAGTCCTCTGGTCTCCCTGTCTCCATGTACTTCGATGAGCCTGGCAGGTACACCGCTTGTATGGCGTGTAGCTCGAAGTCCGACCCGCCGAAACCCTGATTAGCGGAGCGCTGTTTGTCATTCAACAACATATCTTAGATTTCTGCTAGGATGTCAAATGCATTACTCTGTGCTCTCGTTAACGGGTTGCTGTGGTAAGATACGTGCCCAGTGAAGCCTATCTCTTTGTTTCGTCTGCTGTGGTCAGGCCTATGGTATTGAGCCTCACAGACAGCGTTTTGGAGGTACACTTTGTGCTGGCCACCCTGTCTGAGGAAGGTCAGCCTCGGAACCACAACAGCAATATGAGACGGTAGGTTACTCTAAATGCAGTACTACACTATATGATAACAGAACTCTGGCTAAGTGCTGCAGTATTTTTAATAAAAGTCCTTTCCTGCTTAGTGGGTGAAATGTTACTGTTTTGAATTTTAGTAACAAAATGGTTAAGTTATGGTCTGTTGCTGCTACTTTTTTTTTAATTAGTGGAAGCTTTCTTTTCTCTGCAGAGTTTCAGAGCCACCTATAACGGATGACTTCATGAATGACGACATCGATTACATCATTGCCTTGGAGGCCAGCGAGCTCGCCGGAGACTCTGATTGGCCGGAGCCGCCTCGGCACGCTCTGACTCCACCACAGCTCCATGGAGCCGCCGGAGACCAGCACGAGTCCAGCGGAGAGTGTGAGGATGAGGGTGGGCAGCAGGGAGCAGAGGAGACACCAGTGGAAGAATCTGGCCGACCACCCAATAAGAAGGTGAGCATAGCTGCTGCTAAAGGGCCTTATAATGCTTTCCTATTTCTTCCTTTTCTTTAGTGTTATATAGCTTTATGTGCATGTAAAAGGTCTGCAAAGTCTTAAGGCCCAAAGTACTCGCCAAAGAGAGTAACTCTCACCTCAGAAACTACTCTTCTCTAATCTGCCTGAAACACCTCGTTGGAATTCCAGCCTTTACTTCTGTGACATGGTGAGGTCACCTCGTAACATAATCCCTATTGGCTGCCGACCTGCAAGGATTTGCCTGCAGACTGCAAGACCGGGGCAGAACGTGTAGGGCGAGCAGACCAATCAGAGCACTATAGGCTCACTGGGAGTGACGCTTAAAACTCTGACAGACCATTTCAGACAAAGTTGAAAGTTGAGTGAATAGAGATGTGCAGTATGAGAAAAATTATGTGTTTGTGGAACACTGAAGCATGTAAGTCTGTGCTAGTAGACACCCAAAATAAAATTACAAACCATGAAATTAAGCACAGTAGGACCCTTTTAACTGTGGGCCATATTTTGCTGTATAATCTCTTGCTTTCACATGAATTTGGCAGATCTCGTGTCTGACTCACTCCCTCCATCCTGCCTGTTTCTCACCCTTTTTCACGTTGTCTCCCACCAGTTCCGCTCCCTCTTCTTTGGCTCGGTGCTGCCTACACCCTCCCAGGTGTCCAACAGGACACTGCAGAGCCAGGAGGTCTTGGCCAGTGACAGTGAGGATGAGGATGGCTCCCCGTCCCCGTGACGTCACCTGCTCCACGGCGATCGGGACGTGAAGGAGGTCCGTGGGCTGCCAGGCGGCAGGGTCTGTGACAGTGGGAGAGCCGGCGCTGACTGATCAGTTTTTGGAGGAAACGCCGCGGTGTGAAGGAGCAGCTCCTGGAGGTGGACGGGCCTTGAAGGTCACTGTGCACGTTCTGCTGAGAGCTCAAAGGACGGATATCCAACATATGCACACTGAGTAGAATTTATTTCTCTACTGAGAAAAAACTACACTTTCTACCACCATGATGTGGGTATAAACATATTATAAAAAATAAATAAGGGAAATATCTGAAATTTTGTACATTTTATAATGGATTCTATGCAGTAGGACAAATGCAAGATTAAAGTACTGTTTTCTAGACATCTGTTTTATTTACATTCTATACTTCTATACATTTCCAGGATTTTTTGTCAGTTTTGAAAAAAGTTATAGAAAAACTCTATTTTTAAAACATTTTTAAGTATTAAGGCATTTCACAGTCTGTCCCTTCCATACTTAGTGCCATCCATCCACCCCAACACTCAGAAGTAAGTATCAAAATATGGAGCGGAGTTTCTCTTGGAACCTGGAGTGTTAGAGTTGTTTCCAATGGAAGGAACAACATGGTCAGTCTTGCTGCTGCTGTGTAGCTGGAAACTCTTCCCCCTCGTCTGCGGTTTCCTCCTTTCCTTTCCTTTTTCCTTCTCCAGTTCTTTCTCTCTCTTCTTCCGTGCCTTTTCCTCCTCTTTTTTCCTCCTCTCCTCCTCTCTCCTTCTCTTTCTCCTCTCCTTGGCGGTCAGTCTTTCTTCTGGTTCGCTGACATGCTCACTGAAGTCCTGTATGATTATCGTTGGCACTGTCACCTTGGTCTTGCCCTTAGCACCCCCTTCGATGTTCGTGGCATGGTCGGCCCGAAATCTACGAAAGAGTCCAAAGCGTTTTGAAGAGTCTTTGTGCTCAGTGCTATGGTGATCAGTGTCGTGGCTTTTGTCTGTGTCCTGAACAGCCGTGGTAGCTCTGGTGCCACCTGTGTGGTTAGCGGCAGAACTGCTGGTGGAGATAGCAGTACTGGGACCACTGATATATCTGGTGCTTTCCGGCTCTTTGAACATGACCTCCGACAGCCTCCGGGGCGGCGTGGTTCTGGAGCTGGATGTCTTGCGAAGTCTATATTCCCCAGTGCCACTAGATTTCTGGTTCTCAAGTGTAGCAGACAGCTTGATGGCCTCTTCCTTGTCGTGCTCTGCCGTGACTTCAGGAAGTGCCTCTGTCATTCCAGAGTCCGTGGATGTCCCAGGAGGTTGTCCTTGTAATGTTTGTGTGCTGGGTGGGATTGAGCTGTTAGTTTCTTCACAGGACGTGTCCTTCGATTCAGGAGAGGAATGTTCCGCATCTGAATTTGTTTCGTAGTCTTGTCTGTTGTTGTTCTGTCCATTTTCTTCTCGGTCTGCTTCCATTATCTCTTTACACTGGTCCTTAGAGCAAACATCTGCTTCACGCTCAATTTGTTCTGTGCGACATTCAGCTGATTGCTCCGCAATGCATACCTGATCATTTTGTGATTCAGCTGGTTTTTCCATCACTGTCGCAAGTGCTGCATTCTGGTGACTTTGCTGTAATTCAGGAGGAGTACACTCAGGTGTCTCCATCTTGGTGCCGCACGTGTCCAATGATCCCCCTCTTACCTCGTCCTCTGCTGAACAAAGCGGGTCTGGCGGTTGCTGAGCTGCACCCGAGCTCAGCAGACTAGGCTGTTGAGGTGCTTCCTCTCCGATTTGAGCAGCAGACAGAAGCTGCTGCTCGAATTCCATTGCATTTCCTTCTGCCAATGGTACTGCGATGACTGAGCTTTCTGGAGGCCTGCTTTCGACTTGAGATGCATCTGCATCTTGAGAATTTAAGGGCTTTTCTTCCCCTTGAATGACTGTTGTAATCTCACTGCCTAACACTTGCAACATGGTCTCATGGGTTGAGCAAGGACTTTTTTCTGCCAAATCTTGACCCTTCGACGAAATAGTGTCCACTTCTGAACTTTGACCAGGATTTACACCCAACGACTGTCCTGTATCCTGCACACTCTCCTGCAAGTTTTGGTCCACAGAGCTCCTTACCGGAATTTGGTGGTCATCTTGCTCTGAAAGTGGCTCGATCTGGGTGACATAATCGGAATGCTCTTCATCGTGCTCACTTGCAGAGGTTGCAGGCTGCTTTTCTGTGTCTCCATCGCAGGTTGGTTGGTCTGAAATTGCAGTCATAATGGTTCTGCTGGCCAATGGATCGTTTTGGGGAGAGTCTTCTGAGGATGCCTCCTCATTTTTGTGCTTTTGTACTGGTAACTCAGACTCATCTACTGAAGAAACGCTAGAAATTTCAGATTCCTGGACCACGTGGAAGATCTGACAGTGGTGTGCCGGAATGTCTAAGCCGTCGACTTTTTCTGTGTTTTCTGCTGTTGACGGTTCTCCAATCATCCCAGGAGTCTTTGTTACATTCTGATTGATATCTTCAGAAGGATGGAGGGAATACTGTACTTGCTGGTCATTTTCCTGTTGGGTTTCATTTAGATCTGGGGAGTTTGCGCTTGAATGTTCAAGCATTGTACTTGTCTCCTTTACAAAGCTTTGCCTGCAGTTGTCTTGCATCTTAATGCATTCCTCTGTTCCCACATCTAGTTCTCCAGTATTTTGAACATTCGCTTCCTCTGGCTTTTCCTCGGTGTTATTATTCAATTTTTCAGAATCTTTAGCATCAGACTCTGGGCAGCTATTTGGGGAAATTAGCTTTCCTGCCTCTGATGGCTCTGACTGACAGCTTTCTTGAGAAGGTTTTCTGGTTACTTCAGCAGTCTCGTCAGCCTTGTGGCATGGAGGTTTTTGTGGTTCACTCTGGTCTGCTGAACAATTCACCGTCTCACTGAAGACGGACCCTGTCTGCACGGAGACGAGCTGTGACATGTGGTCTGCGACTGCATTATTTTCCATCTGGTTTTCTGGGGTCTCTATCTGGGCTGTGGGTGTGTTCGTACTGTCCTGAGCCTCAGATGCGCAGTCTGTGCTCGCCCCACCACAACTGTTTAGCATTTCACTAAGACTGCATGTGTTCTGGAAGTGAGAGAGGTCTGCAGCACCACTGCATAGTTCCAGGTTTTGGCAGGATGAATCCGCAGCTGCTTGTGTAGATTCCTGCCATGCTCCCTTTTGGTTGAGCGTCGCGTCTTCACTGCTGTACTCTGAAGGTTTTCTTCGGCTGCCATCATTATTAATGGCTTCCTTTTCTTCCTTGTCCTCGACAACCTCCTTCAACTTGTTTTCCTCTCTGCCACCATTCCCCTCCTTTTCGCTCATCTCTGCTTTGCTGCCTCTTCTCCACTTCTTTCGAAGAAATGACGGTGAAAGAGAGGAGGGAGATCGTGTCACAGGTACGGAGAGGTTTCCAATCTCCCGCTCCCTCCTCTGACACTCTTCCTCCTTCTCTCTCCCTTTAACCCAAGCCGCCCGGTATCCGTGGCAACGAACGCAAGGGTTGAAGGTCGATGATGGATGCTCGTTCTTCCACCTCTCCATCTCCTTTTCGGTCTCTCTCTCTAAATCCTTCCCTGAGAACGGTACTGAGCACACCTAGAAGAAGCAAGTCAGGAACTGTTACCGGTTTATCACGACAAAGTTGCATGAGTGGAGCACTGGGCGGACGGCAAGCGTCTGGCGACCTACCTCCTCTATGAAAGCGTCCGCCTCCATGGAGATGCGATCCTTGACGCTTCGGAGTCTCTCCAGGGTCTCCATCTGCCCGTCGCATTCGTCCCTCTGCTCCTGCTTTCCCAGGCTCTTACGCACCAAAACCGCCGCTACCTGGAAGAGAACCCGTACACCTGCCGGCAGAGGAAAGAGTCAGACGTCCACCAGCTGCAGATGCAGGCACTCGAGGAGAATTTTTAGGATTTTGAGCGTATGGAGTGTATTAGGAGACAGGGAGGCCGACCGTAGCAGAAGAACAGGTCCCAGACCCTGAGCAGGGTGTTGAAGGGCAGGTGTCGAGTGTAGAGGCACATGAGCCAGTCCGTAGCAAACATGAGTGGCTCCACATTGTGTTTCTTCAGGTGTTTATGAGCGGCAGGGCATGCCTTGTGCAGCACTCCATTCAGGATGCCTGCGTCAAAGAGCACTCCCTCCTGTGGGGGGGGAATTTAATCCAGAAATGGTGGGCCCACGATTGTGATGTAGCTAATCCAAGACCCATGTCAGTGGATGTAGTAGAGGGAGCTCACCAGCAGAGGGCTATAGTATCCAGGTAGATACTGCTCGCTGATCTGCACCAGGCACCAGAAAGCCTCCTTAACAAGAGAAAACCGCTTCGTTAACATAAAAAGGACCTGTGTCCCGTATATGCCTTTCAGTCACATGACCACCAATCCATGGATGGTACACAGCCACACCTCAGCAGGCATGTTCATGAGAAGCACCGCAGCTACGGGTCCTTGGCCTTGACAGTAACCCTCTTCTGGCTTGAACTGAGTATATGCCTTCAGGACCCGGAATAGCCCTTGTTGCCTGTCCAAAAAAAAGGCTTTTTAGATATTGTTAGGTACTTACGGGTATATTGATTCTAAATAGGTTCTTAATAGGGAGGAAGGGGGAAATTGGTGCAAATCTAATATTAAGCATCGAGTCATATAATTTATTAATAAGAAAAAGAACGGTACCCAATTAATTCCCCCAAAAAAATAATCTGAAAGAATGAAAATTAAATCTTTATTGCAATTTTTTATTCTCCCATCCATTTCGTAATGTTTCGTTTTTCATGCACATTTTCCTGGTCAGGGTTGCAGGGATCAGCGCTAAAAAGAGAGTGTTACCCGTGGCCGTCCTTGGAGAGAAACATCTCATGGAAGGGGAACTGTCTGTCGATGTCTCTCTCGATCACATCCACCCAAGACTGCAGGGCAGGTGCCGTATCAAGTCTCTGCAAAAAGGGTCGAGAGCAAAGGGAAAGAACTTTACTGACAAAGCTGTCCTAAAATAGGTGTGTCTAGATATGTGCTTCTTGATCTTTCAGCCAGTAATTCACCCTTAAAGAGAAGAGGGTATATCCTGAAAGAATGACAACAGAAGCAGTAGTAGAGCCAATGAGAGGCCTGGGTGGCCCTACCCCCCCCCCCCCTTTTCATTGACTCTGAATAATGTTGATTATATAATGTGTTTCCTAAATGCAAGTATAAATAAGTCAACAGCCTTGTTTTTTTTCCAATGCCTCCCATATCCCTCCCCTGGAAATATTCCAAAGTACATTCCACTGTGAAAAGGTAGGAGATCCCTTTTGCACATCCCTATATGTGGTAGGGCTGCACCAATCCAATACTGATATCGGATATTCATCCGATAAAAAAAAATTGCTGCACTGCAATTGGTGCCAATGGGGCTGACCGATTCAATGTTACTGTATGTTTACATCCGTGTGTGTGTGCTGCCTCATGCATCAGCAGTGCACCAGTAGACCTGTACATTTTGCTGGAAGGAGCACTAACCAGCGTGAAGGGAGGTAAAAAGTCAGCCGTCTGCTACAACAACAAGTTCTACGGCTACTTGCAATATCTACAAGACCAGTGTTTCGATGGGTGGCGGTAGTACTGCAAATTAAACGCAATTAACTTACAGTGGCTTAGGTGATTATATAACTAAAATATTTAACAGTAGTAGGCTTGGTGACGTCCAATTTTTCAGACCATCCAGACATTACACTGCGGTACATGTATGTGGTATTTCGCTGGTATTTGAAAAAGCAGCACATTTTATTTTGAAGTCCAACAACAGACAGAAGGAAATACTGTGGTATGCACTCCAAGCTACGCATTATACGTACAGTGATTCTTGGGTAAAGGGTTACAAATACTGCGGGATTTGTTTACACCCAATCAAAACACGATAACTAATATTTTCTCCCAAGCGTACTAAGATATGACAAAGCAGCCAGACTCATGCAGAGACTGCATGTATCCAGTGTGACAGGATCCAGTAGAGGTTTGGGGGGTGAATCAGATGCATGTTGCAGTGATTCACTTGTTGAAAATGCCTCTGGTTTACCACCGCCGAAAAACTAGATGCATCTTTTTTTTTCTTTTTCTTTTCCGCAAGACAGTACTCTGCTAGAAGGCAGCCATCCTCTGCATACATAACCTACAGTCAGTCTTCTGATTAGTGGATGAAAATAATGACACCGTATAATAGATTATTTTATTTAATTATAATTTAGCGCACAATATTTTGTGAAATATTTTGCGAAAACCTTAAATTTGGCAGTCTATTTTTATCTCATTTATTCACAAGCCAAATGACTAATACAGTCAAGGTAGAGACCTTTCAAGCAAAGAACTATTAATATATCTGTCTTACATTTTGTTTTACTAAGTTAGGAAAGCAATGTTTCAGTCAATCCTGACATTACCTTACGCATAAAAGAATGGTCCCAGTGTCTTCCACCCAGAAAGGCATGCAGCTTATTAATTAAACCCTGGTATCGGATCGGTACTCGGTATCAGCTGATACCCAAAACTCAGGTATTATTATCGATATCAGGACTGAAAAATCGTATTGGTGCCTCCTTTCTCCATGCTACAGACACATCTCTGAAATGCCTGGACAGGCACAGAAGCAGGTAAGGAAAGATATATTTACCTTGTAAAGTTTTTCATTTGCTTTCATCCTCTCTGTGGCACGGCAGAGAAGTGGCCAGCATCGGGCCTTGAGGGATGCTGGGATACCTTTTCGACACTGCTCTTTCACCTGAGAGAAATGGCAGGAAGGTCATCAAAAAACATGCAGAAACAAAAAACAATGTTTAAAAATCCATATCCCCCTGCCAAAATTAGTAGGAAACATAGAAGATCTGCTTCCTTTATTTCTCACAAATAATAAATCTACCTTTACAGGTCTTCTTCATAGTAATAATAATGATAGATACTTCATTGATCCCTGTGGGGAAATTCATTCCAATCACAGGCACAGAGGCTTAGCCCACTAAGCAACATGCTGCCTTGATAGTTTAAAATCAGCTCAGGTTACCTAAACTGTAATTTAACACCCACATGACCACCATGAAGTACACAACACTGAATGAGGACCTATATCAGGTGAAGTGTGTGAATACCTGTTTCTGCATTAAAATTAATCCAGTCTGTTTTTCTTTACCTTATTTTTGTGTTTTGTGACCACGCATGTACCTTTCGGCTTGACTCTAACAGTCAGACTAACATAACAATTGCAGTCCTGTCACAGTCAATATGAAACTTTATGCTTTTTAAAAATATATATTTTCAGTGCTCATTTTGAGTCAGCATTACTGAACCTAACACTGTCCTGCATGAGTGCTATAAGGGAAATCCTTAAACTCGAAGCAAATGCACCCTTCTTCAGTTAAACTAGTCTCACCTTGTTGGTCCTCTTCAGCAGGATGCGGTCCCATTGCATGATAATGTTCAGCCACTTTGCCTCCCTCTGCCGGACCAGCTCAGGTGGCGGTGCCTCGCTCCTGTCATACAAAGATAACGCAACCAGATCAACACAAAATTATGCATGCGTCACATTTTCAAATTCATACTGTCATACTTCCCGAACTTGTCCTGACTGCTTAAGAAAGTGCTTCACAATCCAGTCCTCGGTCCATATTTCTGCTCCCTGCCAGGCAGTCCACATTATTGCTCCCCGCTTGGAGGGAGCAAAAAAGTGGGCTGTCTGTGAGTCCCCAAGGACCGGAATAAGAAACACTGGCCTAGGTTGATCAGCCTCACACAAAAAAAATATTATAATTTCAGCTAATGTATTGTAGCAAATCCCAAAATACAAAAAGAGGCATTTTCCATTATGTTTGACTAGATTTTCTTTGCTGCCCTACGTTGCACCTTAACACAAAGGGAAAGTCCTTTCACTTCCACCGTCTGGAAACTATTATCTACTTTTTAAACATCTGATACTTTCAACGGCGATAAGTTTTGGTTTATTGGTCTGCAACAATCACAATTTTCAGTGTGCGTGAGCATAGGCTGAAGGGCAAATCTTTGTTGTATGACCTCATATTACTTTTAAATTCTTACCAAGCCTATATGAAATCCTTATTGTCAAGCAGTAACTGAAAGACTAGGATATGTGTGCCATTTGACATTTTCAAGACTTGCCAATTTTACTTTCCTTGATTTATAACAACCTCCTCAGCAGATCACTACATAAATGACTGCATCTACTTTCATCGTCTGATTAGCCACCAGCATCACAGGGTGGAGCTGGCTGACTAAGTCAGATCTAAGCTACAACCCTGACCTATTCCGGCATATAAGGCCGCAAAAGCACGTCCATTGTTGCTTGTGCCTCTTATTCCAAATTAAACAATTGCACAATCATTAGGTCTACGTTATGTTGTCGGTAAAATGTTAAAAAAAAGACAAAGCATCTGCTGCATACAGAACAAGGTTACAACATGTTTAGCTGTCACCAAAAACAGGAAACAGGAAAACCACACACTGACGGTGCGATTGTTTCTATGACAACATGCCAGGATGTTGAGGTAGAAAAAGTAACAGAGGTAAATATAAAGGGAATAACTGACGAATATTTTCGATAACTTTAACATTAATATTATTCCTTCTACTGAGTTACTGACCCGACAGTGGATTCGGTCCCCAGGAGAAACCCAAAGCGGTCAGTTACTGTTGGTCGCTGTCGCTCCATCACTGACGCCCCATCAGAACCAGAGCTGTCCACGCCATTCAGTTCAGACTGGGCCACCGGGGAATCCATCCCTAAGAAAATAAAATAAAAATAATAAACAGAGGGAGTGAGAAAAACTGTTATCATAGTCTGTCATCGCTCTTAAAACCCTGTTTACTTCCCGGAGCAACACAGGGACATTTTTTAAAACTTCTGTAAAGTGAATTCTAAATTCTGGAACTTTTTAAAAAGTATTTTGCATACACGATTAATAAAAAATATATATTTAAACTAGGATTATTGTCCCCTTAAATATTAATGTTTGATGGCATTCGTATAATATCATTAATCACTTTACAAAGGAACAACACTATTTGATTTAATTATTTTGTTATATTAACAGGTGGAGTCCAAAAACACCGCCGTGCCCGTCCAGCTGTTAATGTACCTCGGTTTAAATACTGTTTTTCGCAAGAGCACGAATGGAATAAAATACAATGATTGTCATTATAAAAAGAAATACCTCGGGTGTCTGTTTCCTGTGTCAGTGCATTTAGTGAGATGCTGGCTTGTCTGCCGAGTAGCCGGAGTGATGCGCTTTCGCGAAGGAAAAAAAAGAGTAGGCGTGTGATTTTTCTGCCCTTCCGCATGTCTAAATGTTTTTGAAGTCTTTCCACACAACTCCACATACCGTCCATTTTTCAGATGGCTTAAATATCTCAAACATTCTTATTAATAAAGTCAAATTTTATTTCGAGAAATGCATGCTGCGTACACACTAGAGTGGTGTTTTTCACTAGCAGTTGATCTGCAGGGGTCTACAATATTATCATCGCTGGGTGTTTGAAAAAAACAGCGCCCACTTTGAAAAGTGTAGTTCAGGTCAGACCACAAGCGCGAAACTAAAAGGTAAATAACTCGTAGCTTCGTTATAGGCTTCAAGGAAGTAGTAACATAAAATATTTCTGAAAATAGTTAAAATGTCTAAATACATTTTTAAAGATCAATGAATTGACAATTTAAATTTTATAAAAACCAGCCATCCATTGCCACTCCAAAAATGGCGCCGGAGTCAGTCCGCTTGTCTTCCTCTGAAGTAGACGGGCGTCCGGCGCAAAAAAATCTAGATGCTATAATGTTTTTACCAAATTGCCCACGCCTACGGTGGAAATCTGGAATGGTTTATTTCTCGCAGTAGATTAATATTGTTTATTTAGATGGTTTACTAGGGACTATGTTCAGTCTTTTAAAGTGCCTGAAGAAAGGTATAATTCACGGGGTGTTTAGGTACCGCAGCTGCCACGAGACGAACTGCAGAAACGAGGCGTTGAGCTTTGTCCTGGGGTAACATGGTGGTGCAGTGGTTAGCACTAATGCCTTAAACCTCTAGGACCTGAGTTCAAGTCTCTGCCAGTGTTCCATGTGCTATTGTTGTGTAGTTTCCTTTGTGTACTCTGGTTTCCCTCCTCAGAGTCCAAAAAGCATGGTAAAGCTAATTGGAGTTACCCGATTGCTCATAGGTGTGCCCTCTGATGGGTTGATGCCTCATCCTGGGTTGTTCCCTGCTTTGGGCTTGTAGGCTCTGTGACTCAATAGGATTATGTGGAAAACTGATGGATTTGTACTTCAAAATTAAATAATGAAAATGAATTAAAGATCATTTATACTGCATGTAATGATTTTTACACAATAAACACTGTATTCATGTGTAGCAAAGGATTAATGAAACAGACTGAAGAAAAGATTTTCCTGGGATTCCAGTCTTTTGTAGGGCATTACTTGCTTTTAGTTTAGAGAATACCAGTTGGCCTTATACACGTGTTTTGGTAAGTGCAGGATGAAGCCACTTGTGAGCACAGAACATGGAAACTTCACATTCAGAACAGGGGTTGGGATTCAAACCCACAATCAATAGTAAACACTGAGTCACTATGCCACCCTAATAGATGTGGCTTGTTGATTGATTCTGTAATCAGTTATTGCTTTCAGACACTTCCAGTTCACCCATTCAGACTCTGAGTCCAGCAGGAGAGATACAGTAAGTGCAATGCACCAATAAAAGCTGGCGTGTGCCTGTCTGGAATGTGTTATGCTGTTTTCTGCAGAGGTGGTAATTTCAGGTTCAGAAAGTAAAAATCCAGAGCAGGATTTTGTTTCAACCAACTATTTGTGTACATTGTGAATGTAACTATTTATGCTCAACTGGTTGGTTGAAACAAGATATTTGTCTGGATTTGTACTTTCTGAATCTAAACTTTCCACCTCTGGTTTTCTGTTGGGTAGCTGATCTCTGGAAAATATTTGAATAGTCATTCTTTCTCTCATAAGTGACATGACATCTAAGACAGACTGGCCCACTCAGACCCTACTGTGGGCAGTGCTCTTCAGGGGTGAGACACTGTTCCTGATTCTCATTCCCATGGCATTTCACAAATATCATGTCTTCCCCACCATTAGTACTACCTTTTCGGCACTCCTACGCTGAGAGATTCAGGAATGACTATAAGCAACCTGTACCGAGAGTCAACCACCATTAACTATCCTGTTGAAAAAGGTCTCCCCATTTCCACGTAGAGCAGTCTTGCAGCAATACCCATCTAGAGAGACAATACAGTGTCTTCGTTTTACCATCGTTATTCTAACGCAGCCACTGACTTGGTGGATTCACTGACTTGGATAAGAATTTCCAACATATAAGATTCAGTACTCTACTGCAGTGTTTCCCCAGGAGGAAACAAAAATGTGGACTACCTGGGGGTCTCCTTGGACCGGGGAGGGAAACTGCTCTACTGAAAGATGTGTTCTCCTCAAGTTTAATCAGCTGTAGCTTTTCTGCTGAATTAAGATGATGATCCACTGAGGTTGTTACATGTGTAGTTCCACACTGGTCGTAGTTTTGCTACTCTTTATTAGATTTAATTGGTGGGAAAATTATTCTGTCAAAAAATGTGATTGTTCTTCAGATCATATGTGCTGCTTGTGTGTCAATAGAAAAAAAACTATAAACAGCAAAAAGTATTATATTTAAATTACACTGACGTCATATTCACTGATATCTGTTTTGAGGCCAATGATTTTAGATCTATTTATTCATTATAATGTCAAGTTGAGCAGAAGTCAAAACAGTGGACAACATGGTTAGGATGCCAGTTCATCATATGGCGTATTCATTATTCCTAACTTAATTGTTCTTCCCAGGTGCAGACAGCATCCTTCAGCAGTCTAAAAACATGCACTGGTTTCTATTGTGTGTGAAGGCCAATGTATATCTTTGGCTTGCCTTAACCATTGTACTTCTTTATAGAACGACTGATTTTTATACAACAGAAGTTGTTTTTCCTCGCTTGTCTCAAACCATATGCGATTTCCCGTCAGCAAGTGTCCATCAGTTATTTTTACGTATTTCTCCGGTAGCGTGGGACGCCATTTTCACGCGGTGGGCGGAGCTCTGGGCCCGCTCGACTTGGTCACATGACACAGGCGGAAGTCGCCCCCCGCTCCACGCTGAAGCTCATGTACAGCTTCCATTTGCTCTTTCTCCCTTTCCATCCATCGCCGGGTAAGTCCAGGCCAGCTTTTCTAATGTAATATGATCGTGTAATATCACTGAAGGAAAAAATATTAACCTTCATTGTAAATCTTGCGCAACACTTCGCCACCAATTATTCTCAATACTTTTACCGTAATTTGAAAGTTTGCAGAACAAATGCATATGTGGAATGGCTAGCCTTTTAAGCTAACAAGCGTGCTAACTTTGCTATACCTATGTTTTAGTAACTCGTCGGAAAATGTTCAGCATGTGCATTTATGTTGTTTATACTCCAGTAAGTGTCGCACGACCGTAAAATTAACGCGGATGGTATATTTTACCAGCTTGCTATTTAGTTTATTAAAATATAAGACAGAGTGAATAAGCTAATTGTCGGTTAGGCGTAGTAACTAAAGTAGGGGGATCTTTCTTACTCATATTAGCAATGGTTTTTTTTATCTTACGTTATACGTGTGTAAACAAAAATGCAGTCTGGAGCTACTTAGGTATTTAATTTTGCTCGGTCAGAACATGATCGTCCTGCTAAAGGAACCAGTCTGTCTGCCCTGTAAAGGCTGCATCCGACTGTATCCGGTTTGATCCCGGTGCCGTTTTGCGCTATTGTTTGAGTTAACCGGTTGACTTTGCCTGGTGGCTGCGTAGCGTATTTCCCGGGTTGCCCCGCTCAGCTGGAACTTACTGGAAGCATTGCTGCGCTGTGACTTACAGCGTGGTGAGCAATCTGAACTGGCTGAGTGTGTGACGCACCCTAGTGCCTCTGCTGGCGCCTTGACTATGCGATCGATGTCTTCCTCAATACAGCAGCATCAGTCTGAACACAAGTCATGGCAGAAGGAGAGCCGCAGGTCCAGTTTAAGGTAGGTTTTTGCTCCAGTTTATTTCTGCGGAAGTATTATAATGCAATAACTAGAAAAGGACACACTGTGCCTCATGCGACTGCTGACCAGCTTAATCGGGTTAAATTTCCTGCCTTGTAGTTGGTGTTGGTGGGTGATGGAGGTACCGGCAAAACCACCTTCGTGAAGAGACACTTGACAGGAGAGTTTGAGAAGAAGTATGTTGGTAAGTGCTCCATCACCCTAGTTTTCGCCGCTTTTTTAATACTTGGTTTTAGCCACATCCTGTCAGTATTATAGGTTAATTGTGGTATTACTGTCCACATTGAAATACAAGTCTCTCAGTAGGCCTGAATGGACATGACTGCCTTTATCTGGCTAATATAGAATGTTGCAAGAGCTGGTATTCTAGGTCCTCAGGCTTTGGCAAAGACTTATGGTGATTTACTCCCCACTATGGCTTTCTATCTATATCTATAACTTTGGCTTTTGTTTTATTGTGATTCCATTGCTCTGTAGCTACCCTGGGAGTGGAGGTACATCCCTTGGTGTTTCACACAAACAGAGGGGCTATCAAGTTCAACGTGTGGGATACGGCAGGCCAGGAGAAGTTTGGGGGACTGAGGGATGGTTACTACATACAAGGTAACCAGTTTGTCTGTCGACACCCAAATTGTGCTTCGCTGGGTTCTCTATGTTATTCTGTTTGATTTGAATTGTCTGTATGCTTATTCTTTACCCCTTAATTCCTTATGCCTTTCGAGTTTTATCGCCATGACTTATCGACGCGGACTCTGTCGTTTTTAGCTCAGTGTGCGATCATCATGTTCGACGTGACCTCGCGGGTCACCTACAAGAACGTGCCCAACTGGCACCGTGACCTGGTACGCGTGTGCGAGAACATTCCCATCGTCCTTTGCGGCAACAAGGTGGACATCAAGGACAGGAAGGTCAAAGCCAAGAGCATCGTCTTCCACCGCAAGAAGAACCTTCAGGTGCCAGCGCCGTGCCGCTGTCTGCTGCCGTCCCTTCATCGATCAGCCTTGTGCAGATTAGCATGACCAGTATTGTGTTAACTGTTATACAGGTATAACCTATATATCGGGTGGCTTAAAAGTAGGCTTACAGTTATGTATAAATATGTAATATTTGCAGAAAGGTTGTTCATATTTTAATGCTCCCCGTTTTGCAAACCTTCTTTTGGACCGTCCTGTATGCAGAGCGGTGAGGTTTACGGCTGACCGATTAGTTAGTTCCTTCTGAATTTGACGTCATTAGGCAGTTTTTCTGCTCATTTTCCCCACCGCTGTCCAGATGATATTCATTTTGACATGTGAACCTGCACCCCCCCCCCCCCCAATCTTTCCCTGTAGTATTATGACATCTCTGCAAAGAGTAACTACAACTTCGAGAAGCCGTTCTTATGGCTTGCCAGGAAGCTGATAGGAGACCCAAACCTAGAATTTGTGGCGATGCCAGCTCTTGCACCCCCTGAGGTTGCCATGGACCCCACCCTCGCTGCACAGTATGAGCATGACCTCAAAGTGAGTATGAGTCGCTTTTGTGTTTTGTGTCTCCCTTAAGTTGCCTTATATTTACCAAAAATAGACTTTGGGGGGGGACCAAAATAATCTTATCTTTTAATTTCATTGTGTTGAAATCTGCAGACATCTTTTCAAATTATTGATTGGGAATATTATTTAATCGTCTTTTAAATAGCTCATTTAAATTGATTTATTTTACATTAGACCAGGTTAATCTCTGAGGCAATATCAAAGTCAGAGACATAGATGATCACACACTAATTTTTTCCTTGAAGGTGGCGTCGGAAACGGCACTCCCAGATGAGGATGACGATCTCTAACCTGTGACCATCTGACCTCACCAAATAGTTGGTGATGTGTGTAGAATGCTGGCGTGTTTGGATTACCCTTAACCTTTTACTGTAAATCCCATTGCAGATTATTTTATTTTAAATTTTTTTTTTTGCATTTTGGGCCAGAATATGACATGTAGTTCACACATTTCAGTGTAGATTCATCGCAGCACATACATGCGTGCATACATACATTGCGTAAACACCCAGTACGAAATAGTCACTGTCATACAGTTTAGACTTATTATACAGTACTGATGAAAATACAGCGAAAATGGAAGCACTTTGAAAACAGCTTTGAATAAACTGTCGGTATTTAATATTCTTCTTGTCTTTATTTGCCCAGAATTTTAACAAATTATGTCATTTCTTGACCCTCAAAATCAACTTGTGGGAAAATGCTCTTCCTATTAATCTCTTTTACAGACACTCTTGCTCCCCCCCTCATTGTATTGGAAATATTTATTACTGAAGCTTATTAACATGGGACACCCTTTTAGTCATTTGAACAATCAGTGGAAAGTCTGCATTTTCTTTTATTTTCTCAAGTGCGCTGTGATTCAGTCATTCAGTTGTCAGGATGCTGAAAGAGAGAACATTGCGGCTGTTAGTTTGTTTCATTATGTGATTCATTGCAGTTTAGTTTGTTACGATCCTATCCATGTTGTCGGCTGCCTTATGTGTCCAGGGATGAGCTCCAGGCTTACGGAGACCCTGTACTGGGCGAGTGGTCACGGAGAGTAGCATAGTGTTTACCGTTGCATGTCTAATTCCCACTCTGTCTT
The DNA here is from genome assembly GCA_019775895.2 of Stomatorhinus ivindoensis. Lineage (NCBI taxonomy): Eukaryota > Metazoa > Chordata > Actinopteri > Osteoglossiformes > Mormyridae > Stomatorhinus > Stomatorhinus ivindoensis. Next base: position 1,888,528 of record JABFEB020000016.1, read on the forward strand.
GTGGATTTTTTTATGGGTTCTCTTCACAATTGCAGCTTTTGCCTCACAACGGTCATGCGATTTTCATATATATGTGTGTCTGTCCTGTGCTTCCTAGTTTATGCTTCAGACTCCCTTTGAAACTTTACAGGGAATATTCACCTAATATAGGCCATAGTAAGGGAGGTAGATATAGGAACAAATCAGAGGAAAATCCTTGGGCTCTGTCAAAAAAAATGAAGTATATTCAAGAGTTTGTCATATGTACAGTCAGTTTCACTGTGCAACGAAAATCTTACTCTACATGTCCTTCCACTCAACACAAATTAACACAAAACACAGATCAGAAGTGGAGATTAAGGTGCAAATACGAAATTAAGGTACGGTTATGATTATCACAATGAATATGCATGTAGGAAAACTACTAGCTAATTTAATTGTTTTTGTGGTACATCTCTTGGATACTTGTTCTTTCATCCACCTATCCATCCATCCGTCTTCTGCTGCTTTTCTGGGTCGGGGTGCGGGGGCAACAGTCTAAGCAGAGATCCCTAGACCTCCCTGTCACCAGCCAGCTCCTCTGGGGGAACACTAAGGTGTTCCCAAGCCGGCTGGGGTCTGCCCGGGGCCTCCTCCTAGATAGATGCCCAAACCACCTGAATTTCCTCCTTCCACTGCAGAGGACCAGCGGCTCCACTTGGAGCCCCTCCTGAATGTCTGAGATCCTCACCCTTTCTCTAAAGCTGAGCTCAGACACCCTGCAGAGGAAGCTCATTTCTGCAGCTTGTATCCGTGATCTCATTCTTTTGGTCGCTACCCACAGCTCATTGACCATAGGTGAGGGCAGGAACAAAGATTGACCAATAGCTGAAAGGCAAAGGTATCAATTTAAGTTCCCACTACTATGACAGAAAGGTACAGCCACTGCGTTACTGCAGAGGTGGCTCGGATCAGTCTGACCATCTGATGTGTGATTGTGTGTATATATGTATATAGACAACACACACACTACTCGCACAAAGAATGCGGATTTATTTGGGTGTTACATCTATTTTCTCTCGATGGGCAAATAATGTGCGGATTATTCTTTGACCTCTAGGTGGCAGTGCAAATGTACGTCGGAAAGAAAACGACTGGAATGACGTGGATCCGATTTTGTTTGACATGAATACAAGATGTGCTGACCTATAGAAACTGCAAGCCTAGCAGTGTGTCACAGAACATTACCCGGTGAAAGTATGAATTCAAAGTACGAGTCTATTTTTTATTTATTTAGAGCAAGTGCATCAGACACGGGAAGTTATCTGGAAGCCTGGCCATGGGGGATGCGGAGCGAGGACTTTAAGTTTGTACTGACTTAATACTGTATATTATAAAGTATGGGTAACAGTGGGGTGTAACTACCATTATTTTTACCTTTTACAACACAATTAGTTTTTTACTGGTGCTGTTCCCTCTAGGGTCTGCCAACTGTATAGTTTTAAAGGTACAGAAATTTACTCTGAGGAACATTTTTGTACCATTGGGGTACATTAATTTTGTTTGTACCTGGGGGCACAAAACTACCAGGGCTGCAGGTTTTTGTTGAGTAATTTATTTGTGCAGCACATTTTTAAAAAGCAGTTCAGCCAAAGTGCTTTCCCGTGTCGAGAGAATTGATTAACAAGTACTACATGCGTAGCAAAATATATAAATAAAATGACATGGAAAGTCATGCAACAAGCAAGATTCAGAAAGGAGTAAGAAGATAATTAAAAGTGTCAAATCAATTAAAAGTAATTTGATAATGGACTTGACAAAAAAAAACATTGGAGAACCTCAAATGGAGTTGAGAGCAAGAGAAATAAGGTTGGTCATTAATTTAGATTTAATCAGTAGAACAGAACTTAGTGTTGGATGGGAGATTATTCCAAGGTCTGGAGGCAGCTACAGAAAAAGCTGGGTTACCTCTGGTTCTGAGATATGAGTGAGGAACTGACAGCAGTTGCTGAGAGGATGGGCATAAGTGCACAAATGAAATCTCCTGTTTTATGAAAGGATGAAGTCCTAAACACTGCCCTGTAGTGGGAGAAGATTGGTGGACAGAACTTTTAAACTTATTCAACAAGTTCTCCCACGTGCACCTGCAGCATTGATGGTGATGGAGGTTTGACACATTTCGCAAGTTAAAGGTGTTTCGGGGAAGTTTTTTTTACTTACCCTAGAAATGTTAGACTGGATTAAAGATAATGAATTTCCCATTTTAACTCTTCTCGCACCAACCACTTCTCACACTGCCCCTGTCTCTTTCTGACAGACTCAAGGCTGTATATGTGGAGTCATCACTGGGCAGAACCAAGGTTATAATTGTAATATATATTGGTTGGGGATATTGTGAGCGTATCTGAATACTGGGGGATGTGTCCCCTCCAATATATATTATAATTACAGCATTGCTCATTGAAATAATGGTGGCGCTGAGGCTGGAGATCTATGCCACAACTCATAAGGTTGCTGGTTTGAATCCTGTGAATGCCAGGAGTGATCAAGGCCCTTAACCTGCAATTGCTTCATCCTGGGTATGTCATTAACCTGCATCCAGCTCTACAAGGAAGTCCTCCAACTTAAAAGGAAACTTTGGGGGTTGGTGGCAGGACTGGTACTCCAGCCACTGGGGGGGGGGGGGATTTGGAGTGCTGAGGCATCACCTGCTGCATGACTGCACTTGGGTTCTTATCCCTGAGGTGGTTTGTTGCGTAGTTGGTGTGGCAATGTGCTGTAATCAGCCTGTGGTGCTCAGCTATGTTGCGTGAATTCAGCCACATAAGGGTATGACCATGTGTAATGGAGCCGTTTCCATCAAACCAGCTTTTTAATGTAATATCGCGTGCGCCTTGCTTCACTTCCACACCCAGGCTGCACGCTGGCAGCAGGACTGTTACACGCTGAGTGCCACGCTGGCCTGGATAGAAACACGGCAATGCTCTATAACGTGCCGGGAAGTGGTGCAGACGATTCTCCTGTCCGGGATAAAAGTCTGAAACAAGCATTCATGTACTATTGTCCAGCACACTTCAACTAAATACACGGACAAACTCGTATCCAGGGCTATCTATATCCTGTTTATATGCTTAATTCGCGTCCTAATCAACGATTCCAATTTTCGGCATGTATGTTATATACCTTCCCCATATTTTCGATATATTTAGGAGGACGACAGAGGAAATGAGACGTATGAAATCAATACACATTATAGACGGTGTACAGTTAAGTTATTTTAATATTAAGTTTTAACCACACGATGAGAAACACTAAATGAGACTTTTTTTGTAAATCTGACACCTTCAGTGCGCGACATGCATGTGAATGAAGTGCTGGTTCTTACTCTGCAGTTATGCGTTTCCTCACGCACCGCAGCCGCTGTTGCAGACACTATGACCAGGCTATGGTGCAAAGAGTCAAGATAACGACCAACACTCCAGTTCCTCATCTTCTCTGCTGAAAAGCTTCGCAATTTTTCTGCTTAAAATATGAGAAAATTTACGAATGAAAACACAGAATTGTATAGTTAGTCATGCAAATAATAATGAATTAAGGTTTTTTTTTTTTTGCTTTAATGCAAAGTACATTTCAGAAAGTTTTAAGAAAGCCAGTGAGTCAGCCAGTCCCTGGAGCAATTCTGGTTAAGGGCCCTTACAGTGAGATGACGCTGCCCACCACGGGATTCGAACCAGAAACCTTCCGGTCACTCACAGGCATAAAGTGTCAATCCGTATAGACAGTACAGTGGATTATTTTTTTTTCTGTCAAAAAGAACTTCATATAACTACATTTGTCGGTGGAAAACGTCGCGTCTCCTTTAAGTGGGCCACTTTCTGGGTCCGTAACTACAGGTAACCTACAGAGGTGTGGCAGCGTACGTATTCCGTAGGGGCTTCCAGGTTGCTGGAGGGCGTTGCTGGGCATGCGTAAAGCAGCACCTGCGCTCTTCAATGATTACGGAGCGAGACGGGCGCGCGCAGGGAGGGAGAAGGAGATTATCTGCGCGCGACTCCGCTCTCTTAATCCACGCCGAGCAGATAGACTTCATAAAACTACCAGGATGAAACGAAGCAGCCATATTGTATGGACATTACTT
>JABFEB020000016.1:1918633-1937846 GCA_019775895.2 Stomatorhinus ivindoensis
TGGGAAATGGGGACAAGTCTACTGCCAACCAGAAGGAAGGCATATTCCAGACTGGAATACTTTGCAAGTTGTACTGACTATTATCAGGAAATTGGGAATCTAATAGAGTGAAAATAATGACTGGAGCCAGAAAGTATTTGGCTTAAGCTACAGGAAGACATGCTGATAGTAGTTGCTGCCCACAGTATGGAAGGAGGACTTCACTGGGCTCACTAACTACAGAGGGCATTCACACGGCAGGAGCAACACAATCCACGTGGTTCGTTCCTGAAACCATGCTTAGTGTGACAGAATGGAATATGGTGGACTACTTACAGCCCTCTGAGCCAGAGCTTGACCTGTCCAGAGGCACCGAGGTGCTATACTGAAATGGTGCAAACTGGGGGGAGGGTGGGGGTGGGGCACAGTAACATCACATGGATAACGGCAAGCAACTAAATGACTCGGAAGAGCATGTACCGACATTGGACACCGAAAGGAGAAAACGAAGGATGAGAACATTAATGGTCGGGGAAAATGCGAGCACTCTTACTTGCGATCTATTTGGAAAAAAAATGTCTTGGGTCATTATTCTGTTATGTCCAAATCTCTTCCTCATTTTCCCCCTGTTCAAAAGGATGTAAATTGTACTTTTTCATAGAATTTCCATTACTTGTTTACTTGTATTTAAAAATTTCTTCTCAATCCACTTCCCTGTTTTGCCTCTTAAACTATTTTCTGAAAATCTGATGGGCAGTTTCTGTTCGTCGTCTCACTTTCCTCTCTCAAAATATAAATATATACTTTTATGTAAATTTGTTTCTTTCATCTAGTCTACGATGACAAAAAACTGTAGCATTATAATTTTCTGAAGTATTTCTGATTTTTTTTCTCCAAAAAATTAAAGAATTGTCGTTTCGTAAAAATCAGTGACAGTCAAGCTTTTTCTCTGTAAAGAGAACCATTTGGAATTACTTGGTATGGAAGAAAAGCTTGATCAAGATCACCCGGCGAGCATTACTTTTGCTGTGGACTTCTAGAAGGAAATCCTTACTGAAACCGTGTAATCGACTGGCTTTGAAATTAGACGAAGAATCAAATACTGTTACAGTTAATGCGGATTTATGAAAACTGATATCACCGCCATCGGGAAACAAGTTTCACTGTTTGCTGATCTTTAATTCACATTTTCTAGGATTTGATTTGATTTTTTTTTTTTTGGGGGGGGGGGGGGGGGGGGGGTGCTAATGGTTTTATTTGTACTTTGTGTGGCATATACACATCGTTGATTTGCAGGTTGAAATTTTACAGGTAATTCGGTTGACGAGTACACTTCTATACATTTCAATTTAATGTTCCTTACACGGTGTTTGATATTGAATTTCTAATAGATTTCTAATAGATGGTTATACCCATAACAGCCCGTGTTTTAGAACAATTTATCTGAATTGAAATGCCAAGTCTAGGGGCCGCCTGTGTAGTACCATTAGCTAAATAACCAGACAGTTTCAAACAAATTCATTAATAAATAAAACAGAAGTAATAAATAATGAGATTGCCTGTCTCTTTTCCATTGCATGCCTCTCCTCCTTCCCCGCATAACCTGGAACTGAAGCTCCGGCCGAAAGCTGACGTGAGAATTAAATAAATAAACGGGGGGGAATCAGCCGACGAGGCTGGAAGCCGGGTGATTGAAAGCGTACGGGTCGACGGGCGACCACCTCTATCGTTTCTGCTTTTCAAAAGGTTAAAAAGTAAAGATTTAGACGGTACGGCGACGAGCTTTGGTTAAGCCGATCGGGGGGACTGGACACTGCCGTTCCGGGCTGCCTGCGCCGCGGCCGCTGCGTCAACTCGAGTGACCTGGATGTGAAAATGGGAAGTAGGCCGAGAGTCGGTGCGGTAAGGAGGCAGTGAGGCAGCGGCAGAAAGAGGGATGCTTAGGAACCGGACACGAAATAAGATTTAAAAAAAATAATAATCCCACATCCCTGGAAAACGCCGTCGGCCCCCATTTCGCTTTTCCTTCATACGCCGATGAGCTTCGCGGGGATGCGGGCTTGCAGTCGCACAGCCGCTAACCAGCTAGTTATTGGCACAACACGGGAATAATGATGCACAGCATCCAACCACCTGAGCTGTTTGGCTCGGTTTAAAGGTGTAAAGCAGCGTGTTGCTGTATGTTAAACCTCGTTAGAAGTCAGGCGTTGCACTAACGTATGCGCCCGATTGCAAGCTATATAAGCGTTCGCCTGTTAACCGCTTGACAGGGGCAGATAATTTGTTCCTAGCTAAAATAGTATTATATTGCATGTTGCAAAAACATTAAAATACTAGCATTCACTCATAATTAATTATTTCGATTCGGGTTTTTAATTCTTGCGTTCTAAATATTGAGGGTAAATATAGATTGAATTTACCGGGTGGGGAGCGATTGGGCAGTTTATCATAGGGGTACCTGTCAAAGTTACAGTGCCTCTTATCACGGATTCATTGTAACCAACGCCAGTACAACGATGGCCCAAGAAGCGTTTCCTTTACATTTTCTGGTGTGGAATAATCAATATCTGGAGCTCGACCGAGAACTGCAGAAAAAACAGGTGCGGTAATAAATATTGTTCCTTGGATGTCATTGGCAGCATACGTTTGGTGTGTGTAGGTGTGTGAAATGCACGTTTTTTGTGATCATAGTGCTTCTGAGTAGTAACTGCACTGCAATATGCCCCGTTTGCTGTTCTGCACTGAACGCTTCCCTTCTAACTTTGCAGCATGATGTGGAGAAGTTGGACCCTCGGAGTCGCACCCCGTTGGAGCTTGCTATATGCCTGGGCCACTTGGAGTCCACGCGTGTGCTGCTAAGGCACTCTGCTGACCCCACGCATTGCAACGCTCAAGGCTGGACTGGTAGGTAAAGGGGAGGGTGGGAGGAGTTAGATGAAGGTAAACATGAAAAACGGACGACATGCAGCTTGGTTCAGTAAACCTACATGGGAGCTTTTGCATTCAGTGCTGCAGGAAGCTGTTAGTACTGGAGACCCTGAGCTTGTACAGCTGGTGCTGCAGCATAGGGACTACAAGAGGGCCACAGAGAGGCTGGCTGGGATTCCAGAGCTGCTCAGCAAACTGAGACAGGTAAGCATTGCTGACACACGCCCCCCACAGGTCATAATCAGACAGTACAGTTATGACAGACATGGCTTGTTGGTTATGCCGACCAGTTTCCCTGAAAAACAGTCATTTCCTTTGACGCATGTTATGGTCGAATATTTAATTTTATCTCAACATCTTAATTATTGTTGTGGACACCTGGTTCTTTTGTGAGCATTTCTGTGGTTCACCAGGAATGAACTGTATCAGATACCATCAAGTTCTGCACTAAGCTGTCTGAAAGAGTTTGATGTTGGATGGGGACACAGCTTAATAATTTATATGCAATGGTCTGTTTATTTAATGAAGCCAGATTGAGTATTGGGGGATACACTTCTCCCCTGGTTCCTGTGCTCCTGGTGCACTGTAAAGGGTGGGGTGGGGCGCTCAGACATGTACAGGACCCCAGAACATGCCAGTCTTGGGCTGGGCTCACGCTCGTTGAGTTTTTGGCAAGCGACTCAGGCTTTCCAGTCATGTGTGGCTGTTCCTTTCCTCCTTACTGGCATGTGAATATCGCAACGATGCGACGCGGCACAGATGACGTAGCGTTGACCCAATTTCAATTTCATTACCCTTTAACCTCTTTGCTGCTTAATGTTTCAGGCACAGGATTTCTATGTGGAAATGAAGTGGGAATTTACGAGCTGGGGTGAGTCCCTGTCCGGTCCGCAATGGCCCACGGCCTCGCCGGGGTTTCAGCACTGCCGCGGGGACAGCTCCTCTTGCTGTCGCCTTGTTTATTACGCCTTGCCTGAAGGTGTCTTTTTACTAAAATGAACAGAATCATCATTTTGATGCGACGCTCAACCTTTCTAAGGTCAGTGCAGTGTAATCAACTAAACAAAGCAGAATTGCTTTCGTAAGGTCCATCCAGGTACGCTTATTTTAATTCGCTAAATGTGTTTCAAGTGAAGTCTGGGGAAATATGTTCATGTTTCATAGAGGCCTCTGACTGCACACGCCGGCCATATTTGAAAAAAGAGACAAAGAAATATTTGTGTTGGCTTTTTTCCTCTCCAGCAGTGTTGGCCATTATTTATACAGGGTCTGAAAGCCGGAATGATCAGCCCCTTGTATTGCTTGTTTGTTTTGGCGAAAACTACATCTTGAAATTTTGTGTATGAGCCATTTGTATATGAGCCTACTTGGTGGAGTAACTAATTCCTTTGTATGGAATAATTATGCATGTCTAAATGGTGTGACTGAATGGTGTGTGAGTGTGACTGAATGGTGTGTGTGTGAGTGAATGAGGTGTGAGTGAATGAGGTGTGAGTGAATGAGGTGTGAGTGAATGAGGTGTGAGTAAATGGTGTGTGAGTGTGAGTGAATGAGGTGTGAGTGAATGAGGTGTGAGTGAATGAGGTGTGAGTGAATGAGGTATGAGTGAATGAGGTGTGAGTAAATGGTGTGTGAGTGAATTGAGTATGAGTGAATGGTGTGTGTGCCCTGTAATGGGTTGGCACCTCACCCTGGGTTGTTCCCTGCCTTGTGGCTATAGCCTCCGTGGTAGGCTCTGGACCCCCCGCGACCGTGAATAGGACCAACAGTTACAGATGTGTGATGGATGGATGGATGGATGGATGGATGGAATAATTATAGCCTTGTTGCAGATTACACATTTTTAAAAATGAACATTTGTCATTCTGACTTGCCAAATGGCAAATGCTGCGCTCCGCCCGCAGTAGACAAATTTTGTCCCCAGGATCTCAAAATACCACAGTACATGTATATCCAAAATACCACAGCCTACCATATTACTGAAATAGTGAAAGCAATTGTCATTTTTGACACGCCATAGCAGATAACAGTGAAATGTGTCCTCTGCATTTAACCCATATGTCACACTGTGGCATAGCAGGGGGCAGCTAATTCAACATCCAGGGAGCAATGCATAGGGGTGGTATCTAACCGGTCGGGAATTCGAACCAGCAACCTTCCGATCACAAAAACGCTTCCCTAACCATTAGGCCACCACTGGCCAAGCCTGCGTCACTGTCCCAGCTTTCAGACAGCTTCCCTAAATGATGGGTTCAGAGACACCGACTAAATGTCTCACTCTCTGACTGCAGTCTTGCGTACGATGCTGTCTGTGCGACTGTGCGGCTCCATGGCCTGTCTCGCCCTCTCTTAGTGCCGCTGGTGTCGAAGGTGTGCCCCAGCGATGTGTACCGAGTGTGGAAGAGCGGCTCCTGCCTACGAGTGGACACCACGCTGCTGGGCTTCGAGCACATGACCTGGCTGAAGGGCCGACGGAGCTACATATTTAAGGGAGGGGGTGGGTACATTTCAGGGCTTCGTTTTGCATACCCTGTCTTGCTCTCAGACCCATTTCATGTCTACATCAAATTTCACCACCGGCTCACTTTATTAACTGATTAAATTAGTTTGATAAAGTTAATGAGGTACTGATTAGCCAAACAAGGTGTGCTAATGGTCGAGTCAAGAAATGCACTGATATAGTGGACAGTTGTTGTAAATACTTGCAAGACTACGTACATATATCTACAGTTGAAAATGAACCTTGGGGTCCAAACGCAAGGACCACTTATCTGGCACCTATGGAGCATTTCTGGGGGAGTTAGGGTGTTTCTCATGTGACTATTCCACAGAGGACGGGATTTGAACCAGCAACCTTCCGATCACAGCCACAAAGGCCTAGCCCACTGAATCACACACCACCCCCTTGTTGGTCCAGTTGAGTAAACGCTCAATCCATCCATCCACCGATGCGTTGTGCTGCATTAAGGCCATTTGTTTCCTCTCTCAGACAGCGGTGCCGTTGTTATGGAGGTAGACCACGAGAAGCAGGTGGTGTACACAGAGCCCCTCTCCCTGTCCCCCCGGGACGCCTCCTCCCTCCTAGCTGCCATGTTGCCATCCCAGGAGAACACGGCCCAGCGCCTCACGTCCCCCATCGTCTCCACCCACCTCAACACCCGCAACATCGCTTTCGAGAGGTTTGCAGGCTGCCACTTCCTGAATGCATTTATCCTGCGTATTGCAGAGCTGTTAGATGCTTTTACAGCCTTGACTTCCATGAAAAGGTCATTCACAATGTATACATTTTATTACGTAAGACATTTACATATTCATGACTGAATGACAAGGAACATGACACTTACTAATGTGGGAAAAAATAGAATAGCCTATATATATTATAAGCTCAATTACTAATCTATTAGGCTATGGGCGGGAAACTTTGAGGAAAAGAGTTAATCAGTCATAAACATGGCACCAGTTTTTTTTGGTAGAAGTATGTATTTTTAAAATATTAGAAGTATTGTATATGTGACTGATTTTCCACCCCTGAAGCTGGTATACGCTACTGCTGTTCACTCTCCAGGATGAGAGCAGCTAGGCCTCATGGGAAATGTAGTTCCATCATTAACTACTTCTGAACTTTTAGATGCTGGCTAACCATTGGTAATGTTGAGGCTATTACTACCGTTTTTGTAGTATAAGTAAAGAGGGATTCAACATGAAAAGAGGTCTTGTGGAAACAGGAAATGCTTTAGAGAAATAAAAATCACCGTCTTCTGCTCAGGAACAAGTCTGGCATCTGGGGCTGGCGCTCAGAGAAGACCGAAGTAGTCAGTGGGTACGAGGCCAAGGTGAGAGGGAGGCCAGAATCACAGCAGCTCTGAGAGCCATGCCTTATATGGCGTATCAAAGAGTGGCTAAGCTTGCATCTGATATGACTTCTGTATTTTTTACACACTGGCACCTTTTTCAAGGGAAATATTCCCTTCTGAACTGAACTGGCAGTCGTCTGATTACCAGGTCATGTCTCAAACCAGCATGCTATATGTTCATGTTACTCTGTTATCAGGAGTAGGAAACATCCAAGGTGAATCTGGGCTGTATGTCGCCATATGAACAGCCAGAGCTACAAGGAGGAAGATCTCAGCGGTGTTTAGATGTGGGAGGGGTTTGCATATCAGCCTTTCGTTTGGAGAGACATATGTAAACACAGGGAGCCACTCTTGAAGGTGTCCTTTTTATGGAGACATAGTGTACCTTTTTTGTGGATCTTTCTTGCTTGCTGTTTGCTCTCACAGGTGTACAGTGCCAGCAACGTGGAGCTGGTGACACGATCGAGGACAGAACACCTCTCAGACCAGGACAAGTCACGGAGCAAAGGTGAGAGATAGAAGAGTGAGGATGAGAGGGGAGGAGAAAATGACAGAAAGGGAAGGAAATTCTGCAATCGCTGAGCGTCTCAGCCAGTAGCAGGACTCTGTCGACGTACTAAAAAAAAATTTGCTGATGTCCTGAGATTGCAAGCATGGGAGTGTCTGATTGGTCAGGGCTTGCTGGCGATCCATGGTAAAAAGCCCCTATTATGCAGTTTTCTGTCAGTGCGGGTGATACGGACAGTTAAGCCTAATACAGTAAAGACCAGCATTCTGTTGAGCTGTAACAGGAGAATTTGAGCAGTACCAAACAGGCCATTTTGCAGTAGGTTTCGCAGCATTGATTACATCTTTCTCCAACCTCCCCACCCCCCTTTTTGTAATTCAAAGGTTCAAAGACCCCTCTCCAGTCCTTTCTAGGCATAGCAGAGCAGCACGTGCCTCATAATGGAGTGAGTCGTCTTCGCGACATTTTGCAATCTCACCTCATCCTTATTTCGTAGATTGATTGGCTTGGCTGGCTCATAGGCAGGACTGAACGCTTGTCCGTCCGACTGTATTGCAGAGTCACGTCTCTCAATGCGCCAGTCCTCACAACCCCACGGCCATCACCGCCGAGGAGTACTTCAACCCGGAGTTCGACCTTAACAACAGGGATATTGGGCGGCCGGTGGAGCTCACCAGCAAAGTGCAGAGGTTTCCTGCCCTGCCGAAGCGCCACTGACATTCAGCTCCTCGCCCTGCGTGAATGAGATAGGCGGGTTACCCGCTAAAACACGCAAGAGTGTTGCCACTGGGTTGCTGTGCTCTTGCAGCTTGATAGCAAAGTTCCCCTTTTTGAGTGTTTAGGCCTCACAGCCAGTGTCGCAACAGGCTAGCACATGCTGGAAGCTGTCGTTCTTATTTCCCTCTTTCTCTGAGCCTTGATCTCTCCCATCATGCGTTTCTCTCTCTCTTTCATCTATCGTTTTCAGGTTCAAGGCGAACCTTTGGCTCAGTGAAGCTCACCCCCTCTCCTTGGCAGAGCAGGTCACGCCCATCATCGACCTCATGGCCATCTCCAACGCCCACTTCGCCAAACTGCGCGATTTCATCACCCTCCGCCTTCCGCATGGCTTTCCTGTCAAGATAGGTACGAGAAAGTGAATTCTGCTTTTTCAGTGTATTTGTCAAGAATGCACCATCTTGCATACATTTCTGTATTTTGTACAGCCATATTTATTATTTTTAAGTGAAATGTATTTAGTTCAGTAGTCCAGCACTTAAAAATAAACAAATAAATGCCTTCAACCAGTTCAGATAATGTCACTATGAATGAATGAATGAATAAAAGTTGCATTTATATAATACGCTTTTCAAGGCGCCCAAAACGCTTTACAGAAGCAATGGGGAATCATTTTGGCCACTACCACTGTGTTGCACCCAGCTGGATGATGCAACAGCAGCTATTTTGTGTCAGTACAGTTATCTGAGGTGGTGAAGGGGCAGGAGGAAATTCACCAGTTAGGTATAGGGGATGATTAGGAGGCCAGATGTGATAGGGCCACAGTTGGCAGTTTTAGCCAGGACATTGGGATACCAGCCCTACGCTTTCAAAAGATCTTTTGGGGTCTTTTATGACCTCAGAAAGTCAGGACCTAGGTTTCACGTCTCATCCGAAGGACAGCACCATTTTTACAGCACAGTGTTCCCGTCACTGCACTGGGTCCCTGGGTCACTGGGATCCACACAGACCACAAGATGGGCTAACCTGCTGCCCACAGTGTTCCCGTCACTGCACTGGGTCACTGGGATCCACACAGACCACAAGATGGGCTAACCTGTTAGCCTCACCAACACCCACAATATCAGTTTGCATACAGCATTGTTTGCAGACCAATGTTTGCTCTCATTGCTATTATCTTAACAAACAACTTAACAAAAGTTAAACTTTTCACTATCCTTTGGCCGTTCATGCTACTTTTAACAGACGTCTCGTCTCCCTGTCCCAGAGATCCCTCTGTTCCATGTGCTCAACGCGAGAGTGACCTTCAGTAACCTCTGTGGCTGTGATGAGCCGGTTAGCTCTGTCACTGTCCACACACCAGAGGCTGCCCCTGAAGCTGGTAACTTTGTAACAATATTACAGTAACATGTTATAGCATTGCTCTCATTTTTTCCATTTTGTAGTTTTTTTTTAATTTTTAATTGACCGTTTTCTGTCGCTTTCCCTCTTTTCACAGGGCAGACTCCCCCTCCCCTACAATGCGAGGTGGATCCTTCCGTGTTTGAACCCCCCCCAGACTACACCACCCTTGGTCCGGGCCGCAGTGAGCCCCTAAGGGATGAGGACGACAACCTATTGCAGTTTGCGATTCAGCAGAGCCTGCTGGACGCAGGTACTGAGAGTGACCAGGTGAGACCACGCGGCCATCTGACGGGGGTAGGGGGCGTGGTCAAGGTCGACAGAGAGCGCCAACAGGCTGTGTTAATGTGTGGGCAGCCACGACCACTTCAATCAGATGCACAGATCGAAGCATGGAGATTGCAACTGTGATTGTAGAGAGAACCGACTTGTAACCTGAAGCAGTAAGCTACTATGAGCTGCCAGTTAAGGAAGGATCTACTTTGTTAGACTAAACGAAGCGGCCTTTTTCAAATGGCGGTGTCATCGCTGTGAACTGTGAATGGCCGTCTTCAAACAGGTGACAGTATGGGAAGCCCTTACCAACAGCCGGCCGCCTTCGCACTCGGCGCTGTACGAAGAAGACTCGCAGCTGGAGAGGTCAGTCTCAGTCTGCTAGCGTGCATTTTTGAAACGCCTGAAGCATACCTGAATTCTCAACCCCAGGAAGTGTGTGGCGCTTGCTGCCCCTTTTCAACAGGCATGAACATCCAGTGCTTGTCATATGTGTCCCTTGTGGTGTTCATATTGAGATTTTTCAGTTGCCTCTCTGTGTATGAAATATCAAAGTATCAGCCAGCCTCTTGAGGGGAATATTTATGATAAATCTGCAGCTGTCGGGTAGTCTGTGAAAAAGTGGTGAATAGTATTATATACATTTAGAACTTTTAACAGTGTGCATGAAAAATGTGGAAGGTTATATATGGCAGACAAGTACATGAATTTCTTTAATGTTTTTAGTTTGAGGTGAGTTCCATAAATGTCACATTTTGGACAGAACTTCCATTTACCGCAGTTTACATGCTATTTTACCTTTCTCCTTCATTAACAGGGCAATCCAGGAGTCCCTGTCCCACTCCTTAGCTGTCACAGATGGAGGGGACACCCTGGGATTAGAAGAGCCCCCGAACCCACAGCCAGTGTCCTCCCCAGACCAGGCGGTCCAATACCCCCCGTCTTACAGCTCACTGACAGATCAGAGGGACCCCGGGGTGGTCGGCATGGCGACCAGTTTTGATGAGCAGCTGCGTATCGCCATGGAGCTGTCCTGCAGGGACCAAGAGGAAATGGACAGGTGAGAAAAGGTGTTTAACAGCGACGAGTCTGAAAGTCTAATCAGTTCACGCTTCAGTCGGAATAAAATCACATCGGAACGTGTTGATCAGCAATGGTCATTTCTCCTTGACCCTGATGGGCTCGCAAACTTTGACAGGAAACGCCGGGAGGAAGAAGAGGAGCTGGAGAGGATATTACAGCTGTCACTCACAGAGAAGTAACGAAGACCCATGCCAGGAAAGGGGCTTTCAATAGGACAATAAGCTGTTTATTACCTGTGCTTTACCTGAAATGTTAAATTATTGTTATTTGTTTATTTTTGTCATTTGAAGAAACTCAACGCAAACTTTGAAGGACAGGAGAGGTTAGGAGGAGTAAGGATTCATTCTTAACCTCCCTGATCAAAATTCTGACCTCAATGAATGGTGAAAGGTCAGCCAGAGTTGTGGATACCAATGTATAACCAGAAGGTCGCCGACTCAAGTTCCAGAATTGCTCCAGGAGATCTATAAATGTAAAAAAAATGCCTAGATTGCCCTGGAATAAAGAATTTGCTAACAAAAAACAGAAGCGTCAGACTGCCTGTGAGGTATTAACAACACTTGTTGCAGGCACGAGAGTTAATTCATTGCATCTACTCAGCTAAATGGTCTGGCACGCATTCAGACATACGGAAGCGATAGTAGTGATAATAGTTTTTTCACGTTCCTGCTATCATAATTTTAATGATCAGAAATTCTGAAATGCATTTAAAAAAAGATGAGAGTATAATTACTGGAAAAAATGTTTAAATCTGAGCTGTGCTGGTTGACTAATGAATGATGTGGATAATAAATAAAGTAAGTGAATGTTTTGGGTGTTTTCATTGGTCCCCTGCTATGTGAGAGCGGTTCAAGATAAGTTTTGCCTCTATACATCATGATACGTGGGTATCTGTCCCAGGAAGGCTTGAATTAGCACAAATTCTTTTCCTTAACAAACATGCTAATGACGTCGCATCTACTAAAATGGTTATCTACAGGAACCAGTGTTATTCCTACAATGCGGCGTACATTTTACAGTACCCTTAAGAGAGCGAAAGACAAGACTCCTTCCCCTTTAAGAAAAACAGTGCGGAATCGACCCTCTTCCTAATAAGGTCGTGTTTACTTTTCTCGGCCGAAACTATTTCTTCCTGGTTCGGTAGTAGCACTCACCTTTAATTGAATGCCTACTGAGGAATTGAAGCAGCCTTTCGCCAGCGGGATCAAAATAAGAAAAGAGCAGAAGGACCCCAAAAAAAGGAGGAGAACGGGAGAAGAGGGACAGTGTTTGGAGGTGGGTGAGACGACCGTCTTGTCTATCTTCCTTCTATTCTTCAGGGGTTACATTTTAAGGAACTGCTAAGTTAGGTATTTAGCAAGCCGCCTAGCAAGCCCTGGAAGAAGTCTTGGCTGGCTCGGCTTTTCAGCAGATGCGCTTTTCAAAGTCGCGATCTAACGCGGTTCGTATCATGTACGGTTTTTACTCCACTTTGCAAGGTAACGCATCGCATGATAGGTATTTTGGATAAGTGATCGCATGTATTGCCATGTTTAGTTACATGGTAGTTGCATACTTGCCGAGCCGGATGGGAATGTCGTGTTGCGTTGCCACGTTTAATGCGCCTGGCTGTACGTGTGAAGACAGCTGGCTGGTGCCGCTTATCCATGTGCGGAAACAGAAAGGCACAACTAAAGGGGTTTCTGCACTTCGTTGCAGTAACGTAAAAACTGTGTGGGTGTTATATATGTGCATTTATGTGTATTTGGACAGCGTTAAAGCTGTTCAGTGATACAGTACGGTGATTAGAAAAAGTAATGATATCGGTCACCGCGGCAGTCTGGTTGTGTCAGAAGCTGTTGCACAATGTGTCGCTCTTGGAAACGTCCAGCGTCGACTTTTGATTTTCTTAAATAATAAGTCTATGGGACGTTACTGTGTTTCTACACCGGCGATACTGTAGAATTTTTTTCGCGTCACGGCACCTTTTTTTGCATTTCTGGTACGTCCAAGATTGTCAGTGTCGGCTTAAGGCTGCGCCCGATTGCAGGGTGTTTCGCTTCCTCCGTCCTGCACGGGTCCCCGGTGTGTGACCCCAGGCGCCCAGCAGCCCGACGGCATGGCCCTGCTCACGCTGCACCGCACTCCGTCCGTCTGCACGCCGGTGAGTCCACGCCTGTCAAGCCGCCTATGCTTCACTGTCCGCACGGATACCAACTGCGATTTCATTTCTTTCTCATGGGCGACTTTTCATTCTGACAGCGGTTGCATTGTTTGTGTGCTGGGAATTTAATTTAGTCTGCACCAACCTGTTTTCGGAGTATGTCGGAAAGTGCAAGCTATGAGCAAACGTCGTTATTAAACTGCATTTCCTTAGGGCGAAGGATTGTTGCTGGGCGAAAAGTTGATGTGAAGAAGTTAAGGAACGGAAGTAGAACGCATTTGTTGCTGTGAGGTTTAT
Source organism: Stomatorhinus ivindoensis (assembly GCA_019775895.2). NCBI lineage: Eukaryota > Metazoa > Chordata > Actinopteri > Osteoglossiformes > Mormyridae > Stomatorhinus > Stomatorhinus ivindoensis. The sequence goes on from JABFEB020000016.1 coordinate 1,931,817, forward strand.
TTGGAAAGTATAACGTGTCACCACACTGTCACAATTCGTACCTCTGCTTGTCACTGGGGCTGTACCCTCAAGGGTCTGCCAATTGTACCCTAGCTGTAGATAAGTGAGCCTTTTAGTCTAAATTAAGCTACAGAAATGGACTCTGAGGAACATCCCAAAGGTACAAACAACATTAATGCACCATCAATGGCACAACAATATTCCCTGTAGTCCATTTCTGTACCATAAAATGTACAATTACCTACACCTAGGGTATAATTGGCAGTTCCTTGAGGGTACAGCCCCAGTGACAAGCAATGGTACAAGTTGGTATGCTTTTTTCTGACTGAGTCTAGCTGTACTGATGGCACCTGAGTATAGTAGCCAGTGCTACAGATCATAGAGGAAAAAACACCCCCTCACACTTGTCTCAGCACCACTGTCTTAATAACTGTCTTAATAGACTAGTTATAAATGAACTTTTCCAGGAGTAATTCTGTTACCTTAGGCTTAGTAGGTAACAATTAACTTGCCAGCCGTTGCAGAGATGAGAGGCTTTTCTGCCCGTCTGTGAATAGGATTGATTTTGTTTTTAAAGGCCTTGCCATAATACTCTGTCGATGAGGAAATGGGTAGATTTTTGTTTGGCGGACAAAATGGGAAATAAGATAGTCTTTTAAATAAGATTCACCCGTGTAGGAGTGCTTTCTTCAAGTTCAGTAAATCTACACGGGCAGCTATGGATGTATCATTTACATCAGTGTTGTCTAAGCCATAGCGATAGCGGCTGATAGGGTTACAGCAGCAGAGCCGCCTCTGCCGCTCTCTGACTCCCCGTCTCTGCCGCGCTATGTGATGACACCTTTTGTGACCGTCTTGCTTATCATTTTCTCCCCCTCTCTCCGTGTCGTTTAACGCCATCTGGAACATCGTCTTATTTGTTTGAAATATTTTAATTCATCACTGTTCGCTCTCTGTCTCTCACCTCCTGAACTTCATGACGGTGAAAAACTATTTGAGTCAGTCAGTAAATCAAATTCCTGGCTTAACTCATTTTCTCTCTCTCTCTCTCTCTCTCTCTCTCTCCCTGCCCCATCGCTCCGCTCTCTCTGCCCCCCCTTCTCTCTCTCTGTTTTTTTTTACTGTCCCTGTCTGGACATGTCAGTTGCATAACAGGTAATGCTACTATCTCCTGTTTCATCCCTCTCTGTCCTCCATGTTGACGCTCTCCCTCCCTGCTCCCAATCCCTCTCCTTCTTCCCTACAGTACAGTATTCTCTGGAAAGAGGAAAATAAAATCCATTGCAATAATTGTACTGTCATCTGTCATGCTTTATTTTAATTTTTTTAATTGATTTCTTAAAGGATGAAGCAGTCCCAAGGAGAGGGCAACTCCAGAAGAGGTATGACTACTGGAATTATTGGAAAATAATTTTTTCAAGTTACAGGCAAATTTGTTTAGATGGTTGTACTTGCTACTCTGTTGTCGGCCATCACGATGTGGAGGATTGTCTCGCAAAAAAAGTGATTATGGTCAACATTATTGTCGCATTTTCTCATTGTCGTACAAAGTCACCGTTAATTTGTTAAAATATCGGGCCGCTTTCACTGGCAGAGAAAGCTTTGCCCTGGTGAAGGGGGCAGTGCTGTTGCTGGAAGAGAGTGAAGGAAGAGAGATTGGGACCCCGCCCCCTCTGCTGAAGCACCGCCCACAGGGGGGAGGGAAATCGGAGACTCAGCACAGACACCTCCAGGCCATGGTGTCCCTGCTGCGACCGGAGGACACCCTCAAGCTGGTGCGAGCTGCTTGCTGTGCGGGGCGCTGCACATCTCTGCTGTGCTGTCCTTCCTCTCACCTCCTCTTCCTCTTTCTCTTAGGCTCTCAGTCAAATTGGTTTGCAAAGTGTGCATTCATGCTCCTGCACCGTGCATGTGTGTGTTTGTATTATGTTTTTATTACGTTGTGAGGACCAAATGCTCCCCACAGTGTAATAAAAGCCTGTTATTTTCCAGGTCCCCACAAATACCCGTGAATGCAATCAAAGAAACTAAAAATGCTTCATAAAGTCTCATATCTTGTATTTTTAATTATGGCTGGGTTAGGGGTTAAGGTTGTCATGTTGGGATTAGAGTTTTCCCAATAGAAATGAACGGGAATCCCCACAAAGGTATAGTTACGAATCTGTGTGTGTGTGTATGTGGCACAGTGAGAGGACAGGCAGGACAGACAATGGCCTGGGGCCCCAAGCTGAGAAGGGGCCCCCCGAGAGCCACTGATTACATAGTACATTGCAATGGCAAATTTGCTTTATTTGTGCATTCTGTTCTTCACAAAAGTGAAAATAAAGGTCCTGTGTTTATTAAATTCTCTTTGTTGAAATGATTAATTTACACTTCAGAGTAAAATAAATGTAATATATTTTTACCCTGCTGGGGGAGGGGAAGTTTGGGCTATGTAACACAAACCTTTTCTTTCGTTGTCAGGCGGTGAGGTTGGAGTCTGTCAGTCCGGTCAGAGTGAGATACTTGTTAGTTATTTCGACCACCTGTAGTAAAAATGAGAGCATCTTACTCGGAGTGGATTTGCCCAACATGGAGAGGTGTGTATACCTCCTGTAGTTATAGCTTCCAGAGCTTCAATCTAGGGCTTTCCAACTACTGCAATTCAATGGCAATTCAGGAACATTCAGAAGCATAATAATAAGCTATTTTACATAAAGGACTCCACAAAAATGTATCATAATTTTGCCCTTTTCTCTTGTAGTGATTGTTGCACGATTGGCTTGGTTCTCCCCATCTGGAGTGATACGCAGGTCTACCTTGACGGAGACGGGTAGGAAATGATGATACTCGTACAGTGTTTAGCAGTGAGAAAGGTGACTGGAAGGGGTGCGGAGACAAAAAAATGAGACTAGCAAATTAATGGCCAGTGAGGGGATGGGATATTCGTCATGACAAGTGAATGTTAAAAATGTTCCTGCACAAGATGCAGTAGCTCTGGCTGAACAGTGTCCTACAGCTCTGATGAGTCTGTTTATTCAGCTGATTTCTCTTTTTATTCTTTCATGTTTTTTGCTATGCAAACAAATGCAATTGATTATTTAAGCACTGGTTCTTAATTGCCCAGACATGGCATGCTCAAATATTCCATGGGATGTTTGTTTAAGGTTCTCTGTGTGGGCGTGTGAATGTGTACATTTGCATGTGCACATATATATGTGTTTTACTGTGGTTGCTTTGTGCTTTTTGAAACCTCTGAAGCACATATTTCACGGGGGGGGAAAATATCTGGGTTAAAACATGCAGTGGGTTTAGTTACTGGGTTTGGGTGCTGAAGGCAGAGATGTTGCATGGGCCGAGGTGGTAAAGTCAAAATAGCCTTTTTGCAAAACCACCACGCTCCTTTTTCTTGGTGATAGCTGCCACTGATTCAGTTAGTGCATGTAACCTGCAGCACTATTAACTTGCATCTTAAAACGTTTCAGCTACAGTTTTTTTTTCTCCATTTCAGTGGGTTTAGTGTCACCTCAGCAAAGATGACAAGGATCTTCAAACCTGTATCCATTCAGACCATGTGGTGAGCTTATATTGAAGGACTCGATGATTCTATCTGCTTCTGTATGGACTCATTAATTTGCATTTGAAATGTATTTACTCTCCACTTACAATGTCACGCTGCTTTCGCCAGTAGCGGCAGCGGGGTCTGAACCCTATAATCTCCTGTTTTCTGATATTAATTGGAAAGTGTTGTTAGTGCACTTGCTAGCATCCTTCAATCCCCTTGTTCCCCGACAACCTGCTGGATTAATTCTTGCTTCTTCACGCAGGTCAGTCCTGCAGGCCCTGCATGGTTGTTGTGAGAGGGCAGTGAAAGGTGCCATCATCCCAGGCTCTGGACTGACCTGGGCCCAGAACTACGTTTCTCAGGTGGAGTCAGACCGCCTCTGCCGCAACGAGTGGGGAGCAATGATGGGCCTGGAATCGGTCAGGAGGGACAACATGGGACAAAGGTCAGCACTCGTGCCCAGCTAGGCCTCAGATATCAAACGCTACTTTGTGTGTCCTGGTTCTCGCATCTCAATGACAAGGCTTCACCCTTTCATCAGTTCTTCAGAGAGAGTGTCGGTGGAGAGGAGGATCAAAGCCCAGCTAAGGGAGATCATGAGGACCGAAGATCTTGAGAACATCACATCCAAACAGGTGGGGGGGAGGAGAGAGATCCAGAAGCCAAGGGGAGGGCAAGAACCACATCAGATATTTACCGTCACAGCCAGCGGTGTCATTAGAGATTTTGGGCCCCCAACTCGGACCAATCATATTAGGCTCCAAATTTTTTAGGGCCCCTGTCACTCAGAATGGAATCATCCTAACTACCCCCCCCCCCCCTTTACAGCGCCCCTGATCACAGCGTATCTGGGCTTGTGATTCTGAGGAATGTTATTTCGTGTCTCTAGGTCCGGATGGCTCTCGAGAAGAACTTAAACATGGACATGAAGGACTATAAGGAATACATTGACAACGAGATGATGGTCACCATGGCACAGATGGACAAACCCTCTAAGATATTCGACTACCTTTTCTTGGTGAGAGAAACGCCACACATGCAGAACAGAGCAGCTCTCTGGAGTCCTGTGCTGGCAGGATTACTTAATTTCCTCTTTGTATCAAGTGTCGGGGACATGAACAGATATGAGTGGAATTCTTTCTTGAGCACTGGCAGTTCATTGCCGTCTCACCCGTGACAGCTTTTATTGGAGCAGCAATTTTTGCCACATCTTGTAATCCACGGTATCTTGATTTTTGTATGTGTGAGAGATGATTTAATTTTGTCTGTATTTATCTGTGTTAGTTACAGGGCATGGTAGCTGTGACTCATGGGATCGATAGAGATAAAACAATTAATTTGATTTTTGTTGTTTTTAAGGGCTCTGAGTGGAATGCGGCCAATTTTGAAGAACTGCAAAAAAACAAGTAATCCCGATTCACCAACTTTCTTGCTTTCTGTTGCCTCTTCTGTTTCGTGTCATACTGTTTCCTTCTGTGGCCATTCCTTTGCTGTAAATGATCTCATCTCTTGCATCACTGGGGTAATGTGGCCTCTGAATGGCATATTATGTCATCTACTGGTGGGGGGGTGGCGCGAAGCACAAGAAATACCCGGTTGAGATTGGGCTAAAAGGTGTAGTGGAACCAGAGCATGGGAGTAGAACGGAGCAATGACTTCTCCGTTCATTATCGCTCCCCGCTCCGCTCATTATCGCTCCCCGCTCCAATGAAATCGCATCCCTTGCTCCAAAAAAAGAAAACAATCTGCCTTGTATTTAAATTTTACCTTAACCTGTAGCCTGGCATTAAAATAACTGAGCAGCCAAATCTACATTCAAGCAGAAATGATTTATTTCAAGATGTCAGTGGGTTGCAAACTTTGGTCAGCTGGCTGGCGTGCGACTTTCAAATCAAGACAAATCTGCGCATGCATTTGCATGTATGTAATAGTTTTATTGCCATGTAAATAGACTAAAGGGTTTGCAAACTTCCCCAATGCTTTTGATGTGGCTAATATTAGGATTATGGTGGAATAATGTAGATTTGCTGTAAGATTTCTTGTGTGTCACACCAGATGCGTGAGAGTTAGGAATCCTGTGACAGTGGAGCGGGATGGAGTAAGAGATAAGGGGATGCTCCAATTTTATTCAGATATGCCGCTCCGCTGTTCACTCTCACTCCGACCAACATCCTTTCACGCTCGCTCCTGCTTCACTCTGCTCTGCTCACGTGCTCAGAGTGGAACCAAATTAATGTGTTTTTGAAGTGGGAGCGGCAGCAAATACTACTTCTGGGTTTTTTTTGTTTCAGACAGCAAAACAAACATGAAGTATCACATGAACGTGTTCATGTATACGTGTATACACACACACACACAGCAACAGAAAAAGATGAAGAGACCACTTTATATATATATATATATATATTTTTTTTTTTTTTCATATATATTTTATTGAGCAATTCACAAGATTGTATTACAGTGACATTTACAAAATCCTACATTTG